>CAUYUJ010015571.1:808936-916436 GCA_963575745.1 Prorocentrum cordatum | reverse complement strand
CGGCGTGGGCGTCGTCGTCGTCGTCGTGGGCGTCGTCGTCGTCGTCGGCGTCGTTGTCGTCGTCGTCAGCGTCGCGCTCATCGTCGTTGTCGTCGTTGTCGTCGAAGTTGCCGTCGTCGTGGGCGTCGCCGTCGTCGTGTCGTCGTCGTCGTCGTCGTCGTCGTCGTCGTCGTCGTCGTCGGCGTGGGCGTCGTGGTCGTCGTCGTCGTCG
Source organism: Prorocentrum cordatum (assembly GCA_963575745.1). Taxonomy (NCBI): domain Eukaryota; class Dinophyceae; order Prorocentrales; family Prorocentraceae; genus Prorocentrum; species Prorocentrum cordatum. The sequence goes on along the minus strand of CAUYUJ010015571.1, from coordinate 916,225 downwards.
TCGTCGTCGTCGTCGCCGTCGCCGTCGGCGTCGTGGTCGTCGTCGTCGTCGTCGTTGCCGCCGCCGCCGCTGTCGCCGCCGCCGCCGTCGTCGTCGTCTTCGTCGTCGTCGTCGTCGGCGTGGGCGTCCTGGGCGTCGTGGTCGTCGTCGTCGTCGTCGTCGCCGTCGTCGTCGTCGTCGTCGTCGTCGTCGTCGTCGTCGTCGTCGTCGTCGTCGTCGTCGTGGTCGTCGTCATCGTCGTCGTCGTCGTCGGCGTGGTCGTCGTGGTCGTCGTGGTCGTCGTCGTCGTCGTCGTCGTCGTTTTCGTCGTCGTCGTCTTGGTCGCCGGCGTCGTGGTCGTCGTCGTCGTGGTGGGCGGCGTGGGCGGCGTGGGCGTCGTGGTCGTCGTGGTCGTCGTCGTCGTCGTCGGTGGCGTGGTCGTCGTCGTCGTCGTCGTCGTGGGCGTCGTGGTCGTCGTCGTCGTCGTCATCGGCGTCGGCGTGGGCGTCGTCGTCGTCGTCGTCGTTGTCTCCAGCGTCGTGGTCGTCGTCGTGATCGTCGTCGTCGTGGTCCTCGTCGTCGTCGTCGTCGTCGGCGTCGTGAGCGTCGTGGTCGTCGTCGTCGTCGGCGTCGTCGGCGTCGTCGGCGTCGTCGTCGTCGGCGTCGGCGTCGTCATCGGCGTCGGCGTCGTCGTCGGCGTCGGCGTCGGCGTCGGCGTTGGCGTCGGCGTTGGTGTCGTTGTCGGCGTCGGCGTCGGCGTTGTCGTCGGCGTTGGCGTCGGCCTCGGCGTGGGCGTCGGCGTCGGCGTCGTCGTCGGCGTCCGCGTCGTCGTCGTCGGCGTCGGCGTCTGCGTCGGCGTCGGCATCATCGTCGTCGTCGTCGTCGTCGTCGGTCGTCTTCGTTATCGTCTTCGTTGGTCGTCTTCGTCGGTCGTCGGTTGTCTGCGTCGTCGTCGTCGCCGTCGTCGTCGGCGTTGGCGTCGGCATCGTCGTCGTTGTCGTGGTCGTCGTCGTCGGCGTCTTCGGCGTCGTCGTCGTCGTCGTCGGCGTTGACGTCCACATCGTCGTCGTCGTCGGTGGCGTCTTCGGCGTCGTCGTCGTCGTGAGCGTCGTCGTCGTCGTCGTCAGCGTTGTCGTCTTCGTTTGTCGTCTTCTTCGGTCGTCGGTTGTCTTCGTCGTCGTCGTCGTCGTCGTCTTTATCGGTCGTCGGTTGTCGTCATCGTCGTCGTTGGCGTCGGCGTCGGCATCGTCGTCGACGTCGTCGTCAGCGTCTTCGTCGTCGTCGTCGCCTTCGTCGTCGTCGTCGTCGTCGTGGTCGTGTTGCCGGCGTCAGTCGGCATCCCCACACGCCCTTGGGCGCTGCGAAAGAATCGCGACGGGCACCTTTGTCGCGGTTTCGGCGTCCATGGGCCGCTGTCAAGGCCTTTGAGCAATGAAGAAGCGACCCATTTATCAAGACAAGCCCCAGGGGGCCGACGCTGCAAGGTACACGAGTCACTAGACATCGGAGGCCTCGGTCGACGTCGGCGTCGTGGTCGTCGTCGTTCGCTCTCGTCGCGTCGGCGTCGCCGTCGCCGTTGGCCGTCGTCGTTCTCCGTCGTCACTGTTGTGTCGTCGGCATCGTAATCAGTCGCCGCTGCCATCGTTCGCCGTCGCCGACGAGCTGAGCTGTCTGGAAACCTTGGGGAAGGTGGTCCCAGGAGCGGCCGAGGGCTTTCAATTGGGCCCCCAGACGGGGCGGCCTTCGGGCTAGCGACGCCACCCGCGGGGTGCGCGAAGGCGCACACGTCGCGCGCCTCGTGGCCCGGGCCAGAGCGTCGTTCTACCAGGGGGGGGAATCTCGAGGCATTCCAAACGGGGTCAGAGCAGATCGGGTGGGGGATCGCGCAGCATCGCCGGTGCATCGGCGATGCGGCGCGATGTGGAGCTTGATTTTCTTCATGCCGACGGCGTCGATGTAGCACCAAGACAATGCATCGCCGATGCCTCGACGATGTATCAGCGATGCCGCGCGATCCTCCGACCTACTTGGGCCCCATTTGAGAGGCCTCTAGGATCGGGTGTTGACACTAGTGTCCCTGGCCCATGTTGTCCCCATGATCTCCAAGGAGGTCACCACGGCCTCAAGAGCACCCCTCGCCAGGCCCAGAGGGCCCCAATGGCTCCAGAGTAGAGCGAGCAGCTGGAGGCACCTTTTCGGCCAGGGGCACCTTTTCCCAACCCTCCTGTGTCGGGTTCTTGTTTTGATAGAGCTCTGTGATCTCCACTCCTTCCTTCCTTCCTTCCTTCCTTCCTTCCTTCCTCCTCCTCCTCCTCTTCCTTCCTCAGCTTCATCCCTCTCGCGGCTCCCTGGGGGGCTGCGAAGTGCGCAACTGTCGTCGAATCGAGTTGTACCCAGACCCAGCCGAGATCTCGCGGCTCTCTGGGGGGCTGCGAAGTGCGCGATTGCCGCCGCTTTCGTGGGCTCCTGGGAGGTCCCGCGGAGTGGAGTTGTGCGCAGACCCAGCCGAGACTTCGCGGCGCGCTCTTTTGATTTCACATCTGGGTGCTCCTGCGCACTGCGGGTCCTTCAAACTGTTCGTTCGTATTGGGCGGCCCTGGGTATGTTCGCCACTCGTTGTAGACAGGGCTGGGTACGTCGCAGGGTACTTGGCACCCCCCGAGGGGAGGCACGCGAGCGCGAAGATGGGGCCCCCGCCGCTGCTGCGCGCGAGAGTGCGGGGCTCGGTGGGCCAAGGCTCTCGCTCTGCTCGTGGGCCCCCTCGTGGGCGCGGCCGGCCAGCCGTTGAGTCGATACCTGACCGCTGCGCCATTGCAGCGGCAACACCACCGCAGTAGAAAGGAGAGATTCTTAGGCTTACGCCACACCGCCGACCCCTTGTTTATGCCAATCTGGGGGTAGTAGATGCTGCGAAGAGGTGAAAAGCGAGTTTTGGAGCCACTTGGGGGCCGTTTCGGAGCCTCTGGGGTGCTTCTTGGGGGTTCCTTGGGGCGTCTGGGCGGCCTCGTGAGGGCCTCTGGGGGCCTCTTGGGGCACTCTTGGGGCCCCCTGGGGCTCCTGGGGGCAGAAAGCTAGAGTTTCAACATGTTTGGTCGCCCTCTTGGGCCCCTGTTGGTGCCGTCTTGGAGCCCTCTTGGGCCGTCTTGGGGACCTCTTGGGCCGTGTTGGGGCCGTCTTGGGCCGTCTGGAGGCCGTCTTGGGGGCCTCTTGGGCCATCTTGGGGCTTTCTTGGGGGCCTCTTTGGCCGTCTTGGAGCGTCGGGAAGCCGAAAAGGCGGAAAAGCAAAAAACATAGGAAAAACACTATGGAAAATCAACAATTTTAGACTCTTGGGGTCCTCTTGGGAGGCTTGTTTGGGACCTCGGAGGCCGTCTTGGAGACCTCTTGGCCCGTCTTGGGGCCATCGTGGGCGTCTTGGACCGGTCGTTTGGCGTCTCGGAGCCTTCGTGGGCCGTCTTGGAGGCCTCTTGGGGGCTTCTTGGCCCGTCTTGAGGCCCTCTTGGGCTCGGAAAAGCCCCGTGAACCGCTCGTCCCGGACCCCCCCCGCTCGCGCTCGACCCCCCCCCCCCCTCCAAATCGACCGGACCGGGCTCCCGGGGGAGGGGTTTGGGGAGGGGGAAGCATCTCACACGCCGATGATCCCCAAGGGGTCGGCGGATTCGGTACGCCCCTCTTCCTCCCCTCTCCTCCTATCAACGGGCACCGACCCCGAGGGATTAAACGGAGGGGCAGCACGTAATGATAACGAGACGTTCCAGAAGTTTCAGGACTCCCAGGATTTCCATCGGTTCCGCACGGGCTCCAGGCACGAGGGCTGCTGGATACTCATGTAACCCCTGGAACGTGTCCTGAACCACATCGTGGCAGTGTTCTCGTCCTAGAGAGGCCTTTGCGGCCGACGCGGTGGCCAAGATCCAGGCCGCCTTCGACGAGTCCAAGTACACCATGAAGAAGCTGGAGAACTACAAGAGCAAGGACGAGCTCTTGGCCGCCGTGGCCGACGTGGACGCCATGATCATCCGCAGCGACATCGTGGACGCCGCGGTCCTGGAGAAGGCCGCGAAGCTGAAAATCGTCGTGCGGGCCGGCGCTGGGTACGATAACATCGACTTGAAGGCCTGTGAGGCGAAGTCGATCACGGCGATGAACACCCCAGGGCAGAACGCGAACGCCGTCGCCGAGCTGGTGTTCGGCATGATGCTGACAAGCGCCCGCAACAACTACGACGGCACCAGCGGCTTCGAGCTCGTCGGCCGCAGCATCGCCTTCTACGGCTACGGGGCCGTCGCCAGGGCGGTGGGGAAGCTGGCAGCAGGCTTCGGCATGGTCCTGTACGCCTACGACCCCTACATCCCGAAGGACGCCATCAAGAAAATGGGCGCCGAGCCTGTGGACACCGTGGCGGACCTCTTCAAGCACCAGTACGTGTCGCTGCACGTGCCGCTGACTCCGGAGACCAAGGAGTCCATCAACAAGGAGCTGCTGCTCAAAATGCCCAAGGGCGGCACCCTGATCAACACTGCAAGGATGGAGGTTGTGCACGAGGGGCAGATGCTCGAGGTGCTGAAGGAGAGGCCCGACTTCTGCTACCTGTGCGACGTCGGCTTCAAGGCGCAGGAGGAGGCGAAGGCGATCGTTGGGGACAAGTACATGAAGCGGGTGATCTTCACCAAGAAGAAGATGGGCGCCCAGACCATCGAGGCAAACAACAACGCTGGCATCGCTGCGGCCAACCAGATCGTCGGCTTCTTCGAGAAGGGCGAGACCAAGTTCTCTCTTAAGGCCTGAGCTGGAGCCGCGAGCGCAGCCTTGGCAGGCACCGAGGGAAGGGGGAGATGGTGCTGGGGAGGGGAAGAAGAGGAGGAGAGGCGGGGGAGAACGAGGAGGAAGGGGAGGCGGTGGAGGAGGAGGAGGAGGAAGAGGAGGAGGAAGAGGAGGAGGAAGAGGAGGAGGAGCAGGAGAAAGAGGAGGAGGAGGAGCAGGACCAGTGTAAACCCAAGTCTCATCAACGATGTTGAAATACACCCTCCCTCCAAGATCCCTCTTCACGGGCCCCTGCAAAGGGGTCATTTCCACGGATTTGCCCCGTCGGGGGACAACTGTGTCAACATCTTGAAGCGTGCCAAAACACCATTCTCAGGACTTCAACGCCACGAGGAGGAGGCAGAGGAGGAGCAGGAGGAGCATGCCCGTAGCCATTTTGGCTCAATGGGCCTGCTCTTGAATTGCTCAACCTTTCTCACTCTCTCAAGGGGTTCAGCCAGAAGTTGTGCTTCTCACGGTCAGGGGCCACCCCGAGCCCAAGCTTTCAGCTGACTTCGTTGTCTGCTCTCGTCCGTTTCAGTTTGGTCGGTGATGGCCCAGGATGGTGGACAGGGTGCTCTCGTGGTCGTGTGCCCGCGCTGTGGGTGCAAGAATAATCCTGCGCACTTCAGGTTCTGCTATCATTGCCGACGTGACCTTCTCAATTTCAGCTTACGATTCCTCCATTGCCTCCTGTATGGACTTGTAATCCTTGGGTCCGTATTCCTGGTGGTATGTCAGGCGGTGTCGGTTACGGCAAGAAGAGAGGTGGGAAAGGCTCTCACAAGGAGGGGAAAGGGAGCCGCGGTGGTAAAGGCGGGAAGGAGGACCATCACACCGGTCCCAAAGAACCCCCGTCCGCCAATGGCAGTCGTGATGAGCTCCATCGTCTGTCTCAATTTGTCCATGTGGGGAAGCTTGATGGGGTATTACCAACCACATCTGGTGCAGCCATCTCAGGCTTGGAAGGTGGCTCAAGAGGAGAAGCACGGAGCAGTCCCCGCTTCGCAACGTCCACGCCGTGCGGAGCAGGAACAGATCAAATGCGAGAAGCGGTTGGAGAAATGTGAGCAAGATAACTCGAAAATGTTTCAACTCCTTGAATTTCTCCAGAGCAAGCAGAAGGATTTGGAGGACAGCACTTCGTCTGCGAAAGTTTCATTCGCTGATGCTAAAACTAAGAAGACAGCCGCTGAAGTTCAAGCTCAAATGCCTGGGGAAGTCCCGTCCATGGCCAGCTTCGTGGATCACTTCGGCCAGTTCAGTCGTACTTTGGCTGGGATCCAGAATGAAGCGACTCGTGCAAGCCTCCAGGCAAGCTACACGCAGTTCCTTGATGGATTGCGGGCTGCTATCCCGCCGAAGGCGCCCCAGACCCCTGCTGGCCCAGAGGGTGATGATGACTCGTCCTATATGCATGTTGACGAGGCTGATGTCATGGATGCCCGCAGTGGTATTTCAGGAGTTCCTGATACACTCAAACATGAGCTGTTCGACGCCATCAAGAACGCCAGCAAGAAATCACGTTTTTGTTCCCAGCTGCCGCACCATGTTCTCTCGCGCTTCAATCCCCGCAATGCAGCTGATGACGTCGGCTCTGTGGTGCTTTTCCCTGAGGCCTGGCCCCCCTGGGGGCGTGGCGAACGTCGGGCCTCCTGGTTTCGCTGGACCCACTGCGTGCACTCCCATGGCTCCCCCGAGAGGAACGTCAAGGTACCACGCCTGAATCCGATGGCGCCTTTTGATGGCAGGCAGTGGGTGGCGGGTAAGAGGGGGCGGGAGCGAAACAAAGGGGGATAAGCCTTTCGCCTGGCTCTTGGTGGCTCGTGGGGGCAGTGCCACTCCGGAATTGGCCGCCCACAACTTGGACCCCCCACTGCCCGAGAGGAATGGCCAGGAGGAGGTGGATAAGGGGAGGAGGAGGGGGGGGGGAGGAGGAGGAAGAGGAAGAGGAGGAGGAGGAGGGGGAGGAGGGGGAGGAGGAGGAGGAGTACCAGTGTGAACCCACGGTGCACCAACGATATTGCAATAACCCTCCCTCCAAGTTCTTTTTGTCCATAGACACCTGCAATAACTTAGTGTGGTTGGAGTGATTCGCATATTCAAGCACAACCGTTGGATAATCTCCAATCATACGCCATATTCCTGGGACCCGTTAGCCGCACATGACCGTGACGGTTGCGTCGTGGCTATGTTAAATTGTGCTAGCGCGCCGTTCTTCGGACTTCAACACAGCGGATCCACGCGTTTTCGCCCCGACGATCTTAGATTGTGCCAGGGTGCGATTCCTGGGGCCTCGACCACGCGAATCTCTAGAATTGGTGCAACCTTGAAGACGGATGTGCGCGGCGCCAGGGCGACCGCCACAGTTTGAGAGCAGGGCCCGCCCTTCCACCCTGGAAGCTGCCGCGAACGGATGTGCGCGGCGCCCAGGCGAGAGCCACGTGTGGAAGTCGACCCCGCCATCCACCCGCGACGCTGCCACGGCATCTTAGGGCGAATGTGTGCGGTGATACGGCGACAGCCACGGTTTCAACAGCCACCCGTCTCCGTGCTTGAAGCCGCCACACACTTTGAAGACGAACGTGCGCGGCGCTAAGAAGAGAGCCACATTTTGGAAAGGACCCGCCCTTCATCCTTGAAGCTGTTGCGAACTGTCAAGGCGAATGTGCGCGGCGCTAAGGCGAGCTCCGGATAAAAGAAACACCCGCTCTCCATCCGTGAAACGGTTGCACTATATTGAGGCAATTGTATGTGGCGCTATTGCAAAAACAACATTACGAACCCGCCTCCATCCTTGAAGTTGCCACAAACTTTGAAGACGAATATGCGCGGCACCACGGCGAGAGCCAATTTTTGAAACGGACTTGGCGTCCGTCAGTGAAACAGTTGCAAACTTCTAAGACGAGTGTTCGCAATTCTGAGGCGAGATCTACGGAGGGGGAGGGTGCGGCGGATGAGCAGGGGGCGGCGGGGGAAGGGGAGGAGGCAGCGTAATAGGGTGCGATGAGGGGGATCAGGCGGGATGGTACAGGAGGTGGGCGGGAGGTCCCCTGTTCGCCCTATGAGGATGAGCTCGCCAAGTGGAGCAGGGATAGAGGAGGCTGATGAGGACGATGCTGATGATGCTGATGATGATGACGATGATGATGCTGCTGTTGATGATGTTGCTGCTTCTGATGGGGATGATGATGGTCATGATGCTGCTGAGGATTTTGGTTATGGTGGCGGTGGTGGTGGTGATGGTGATTGCGATGGTGGTGACGCTGGTGGTGATGCTGATGCTGATCATGATGATGATGATGACGATGACGATGATGATGCTGATGCCGATGGCGATTGTGATGGTGATGGCGGTGGCTAGGAAGGTTATCATGACGATGCTGCTGATGCTGATGATGATGGCGATGGCGATGCCGTTGACGATGACGAAGATGATGATGATGATGATGATGATGATGATGATGATGATGATGATGATAACGACGATGATGACGATGCTGATGATGATGCTGGTGCTAATGATGATGCTTTTGATTCTGCTGATGAGGTTGCTGATGCTGATGATGATGACGATAAGGCTGATGCCGCCGCAACTGCTAATGCTGATACTGCTGCTGATGCTAGTGCTTGTGCTGCAGCTGCTTCTGTTGCTGATGATGCTGGTGAGGATGGCGATGCCGATGATGATGACGATGCTGATGATGCTGCTGATGATGATGCTGATGATGATGCTGATGATGATGGTGCTGATGATGATGGTAACGATGATGCGGTTGCTGCTGATGATGCTGACGATGATGACGATTATGATGATGATGGTGATGATGACGATGGTGATGATGAGAATGATGATGATGCTGACGCTGATGATGATGCTGCTGATGCTGATGCTGATGACGATGCTGATGATGCTGATGCTGCTGATAATGATGCTGCTGATGCTGCTGATGATTCTGATGCTGATGCTGATGATGCTGGGGCTGATGATGCTGGGGCTGATGATGCTGAGGATGATGATGCTGAGGATGATGTGTTTGCTGCTGCTGATGGTGATGATGCGGATGGCGATGATACTGATGATGCTGCTGCTGATGATGTTGATGTTGATGCTGCTGATGATGCTGCTGATGATACTGATGCCGCGGCTGATGATGATTTTGCTGATGCGAAGGTTGATGCTGATGCTGATTATGATGCTGATGAGGATGCGGCTTATGATGGTATTGATGATGATGGTGCTGATGCTGCTGATTGTGATGATGCTGCTGATGATGATTCTGATGATGAGGATGGTGGTGGTGATGATGATGATGATGATGATGATGACGATGCTGATAGTGATGATGCTGATGATGATGCTGATGATGATGGTGGTGGCGGATGGTGATCATGATGATGGTAGTGGTGGTGGTGGTGGTGGTAGGGGTGCCCTTATCTTCGCGGCGGCTGGACGTAGCCCGAGGAAGAGGGAGGAAAAAGCCAGGTGAAGGGGTTCCCCATGTTACGAGGAGGAGGATGAGGAGGAGGAGGATGATGAAGACGAATAACAAACACATTAGTAATACGAGCAATAGTGAGATAGTAATTGTAATGATACTAAGAATACAGAAGAATCATGACTAATACTAACAATACTTAGATCAAGCAAAATAATACCAATAGCAATAGTAGGAATGATACTTTTAAGAACACTAATGCTACAAATAATCGAGGTATCAATAATATTTCAGTAGCACTAACAATGCTAATAACACGAGGAAGAGGAGGAGGAGGAGGAGGAGGAGGAGGAGGAGGAGGAGGAGGAGGAGGAGGAGGGAGGAGGAGGAGGAGGAGGAGGAGGAGGAGGAGGCGAACAAGGAGGACGAGGAGGTGGAGGAGGAGGAAGAGGAGGAGGAGGGGGAGAAGGAGAATGAGGAGGACGAGGACGAGGACGAGGACGAGGACGAGGACGAGGGCGAGGAGGAGGACGAGGAGGAGGAGGAGGAGGAGAGAGGAAAGGGTAGAGGTGGATCATGATAGAGGAGGAGGGGGAAAGAAACGAGGAGGAGGCGGGAGAGGAGGGGAAGGAGGACGAAGGGACAGGAGAAGGGGGGTAAGGAGGGAGACGAGGAGGAGGGCGAGGCAGACGTTGGAGACTGATGCCCGCCTTTGTCGCTTCCCCATCAGCCGCGGCTCCGCGCCCTGCGGGGCCCCTTACTCGCGCGCGCGCTCCTTGCTTGCCCTGCGCCGCCTCCTCTCTGCTGGGGGGGAGGCAGGATGGGGGAGGGAGGCAAGAGGGGGAAGGGAAGGAGGGGGATTTGTAGGAGGAGGGGATGATGATGATGATGCTGATGATGATGATGATGATGATGATGATGATGATGATGATGATGATGATGATGATGATGATGATGATGATGATGATGATGATGATGATGATGCTGATGCTGATGCTGATGCTGATGCTGATGCTGATGCTGATGCTGATGCTGATTATGATGATGCTGATGATGATGATGCTGATGATGATGGTGGTGATGGTGATGGTGATGGTGATGGTGATGGTGATGATGATGATGATTATGATGTTGATGATGTTGCTGCTGCCGATGATGATGATGATGGTGGTGGTGGTGGTGGTGATGATGATGATGATGATGATGATGATGATGACGATGCTGATAGTGATGATGCTGATGACGGTGGTCATGATGATGATGCTGATGCTACTGATGATGATGATGATGCTGATGATGCTGATGATGCTGATGATGATGACTGGAGAATGAAAGTAGTGAATATTTCTTAATGTGAGTGGTTGCAGATCTCCCCTCCGCAGTTTTTCAGGGTCAAGCCAGGCACACTGATTTTCTAACGAAGTCGTTGGGGGCTTGGCCCCCCCAGCGTAGCACGAACATGGTTCTCTCGCCAGCGATCTCGGAGGCCGAGGCTCCTGCTGGTACGCCGAGTGGTCCAAGCCGTCTGTGGGCACTCGGCTGGGCTGCCACGACCGCGCTGCTCGTCGGCCTCGGCTCGAGCGGCGCGCTGCGCGCCGACACGGGCAGGGAGGCGGTGCAGCGCCTGGGCTTCACGCTGGTGATCGCGGTCGCGGGCTCGAGCGCCACCCTCTGGCGCGCTGGGCTTTGGGGCTGGTGCTGCCGCCGGCGTGATGGCCAGGGAGAGCTGGAGCAGTTGCGGTCTCAGCTCGCCGCCCTGCAGCTGGCCAGGCTGGAGACGCACGGCGAGGCCACGACCGCGCCCGCCGACAGCGGTTCGGACGGCGGCGGCCCGGTGCACGGCAGCTTGGGCCTGCCGCCGCCGCCGCCCTTCGCGATCGGGCCCGCGCTGGGAACAAGGCCCGCGCCTTGGGCCCCCGCGGCGTCGGCAGACGGAGGCCTGGTCGCCTTCCACGCCTTCAGCGAGGGAGGGGGGCTGCCTGGGCCGATCTCGGTTAGCCAGGGCGGGGCCCCCGCGCCGACGGCGCCCGTGCTGTCGCCCGCGCCAGGCTTGGCGGCCGGCACAGCCGAGCCCGCCACCTGCGCGGCCACGGCGGGCATGGCGGTGCCTACAGGCGCCAGGGTCTGCGCGGCGGCCGTCAGGGCCGAGCTGGAGGGCTTCGCGGCGACGAGCGGGAGCGACCCCTGGTGGGGCAACAAGTTCTGGCAGCGGGTGCGCCAGCGGGACCTGGCGGGCTTGCTGGACCCAGACGCGAAGGCGGCGCTGGTGGCGCGGGGCTTCTCAGGCGAGCGCTCCGTGGGCGCGCCCGACGTGGAGGCGGTCAAGGAGGTGCTGCGCGGGTTCGAGGCCGCCGCCAGCCAGTTTACGGGTGGCTTCGTGGGCTCGGGCTTGGCGGCGTCCGCATCGGTCGAAGCCAGGGCCCACAGCTTGCCGCCAGACTTCAGGCGCGCCGGGGGCGAGATCTACCGGAACACCAGGGCGTCAGGTTCCACTTCTGTGCGGAACTGGCTGACGCAGCAGCGCGTGGGCTCCAAGCGGGGCGAGGAGTGGCAGTCGCTTACGGCGGTCGACTTCGCGCTCGGCGACTGCAGCGACGACTGGAGCCTCTACGCGAAGCTCAACTCAGACGATCAGGTGGAGATCGCTCTCCGCTACCTCTCAGCCTACGTGTACGACAGCCGCGCGCGGGACAGCGTGGGCGCGGCCAGGCTTCGCGCGGTGGTGGCGCCAGGCTCAGCGGTGGACATCGCGCCCAACTGGCTGATCTCGGAGTCGACGACCCACTCGAAGATGGAGCACCAGCGCGAGGAGCGCATCGGCGCGGAGTTGCGCCGCCGCCAGAAGGGCGATCCGAGGGGCCCGAAAGGTGGCAAGCCCATGGGCCCCCCCCCCACGGGCGTCGGTGGCTATTGACGCCGGCCGCAAGAGGAGGTGCCTCGGCAGCCGCGGGCACCTCCCAGGCGCAACATCCTACGGCTGCGTGGAGAACGAGGAGACGGAGGCGCATGGTCACCTGTTCAGCGGGAGGAGGGCGCTAGCCGGGTGCTTGGGCAGACGCAGCGGGCGCCGGCGCCCTCGCGACCAGCAGTGACGATGAAGCCTTTCTTCCCAGGTCTTGACGACGTACGCCAGCTGCTGCGAGAGGGAGGCTCGCTGCTCCCTCTGCCACTGCTGCCCTGGCCTGTTTCGAGGTCTCGTTCGGCTTCAGGACGAATCAGGCAGAGGGAAACTCGTCGACGAGCAGTTCATCAGTTGGCCAATGAGAGTCTAGAGACGATCAACCGCGTTCACGCTGGAGGCTTACAGCAGCAGGCTGGCCGCGCCGTCGAGCGACGGGATTTGCGAGGATCAGACGGAGCGGCAGGGCGAGCTCAATTGCGCGCCATTCGCATGGCCCAGGAGTTTGCCGACGCTTGCCGGCCAGGCATGGTGGCAGGCGCGCAAGCGATCAGCGAGCTGCTCAGCTACACGAGGGCGAGGTCACCTACGCGAGGGCGTCCAAGCGGCATGTGCACGCTACCTTCGTGGCGGACCGCATCGACGAGGTGACCGCCTTGCGGGCCGTGGAGATGCTGGGCGCCCTGTCGGAGATGGAGGCACTCTTTTACGCTGAGGGGGGCAGCGTGGTGGACTGGCGCGGCAAGGGCGAGTGGCTCCTCGGAGAACTCGAGGAGCACTGCGGCTTCCAGGGGGGCTCGCCGGAGGAGTGGGCCCGGACCTCCCGCCACGACTGCGGACCTACGTGCGCCAGAACGACATCGAGGCCATCAACGGCGTGGCTGCGGTCCCGAAGAACGATCCCGAGAAGCTCCGTAAGCTGATCATGGCCGCGCCCGCGAACTACGTCTGGTGCGACGTTCGAGATCGCGAAGACCATGGTCTTGGAGGCGGAGGCGCGCTTGCTCAACTTCGAGTGGCAGATGGGCCCCTGTACGTCGCCAGATGCGACGAGTCGACTGCTTTCTCGTCGGTGGTGACCCCATCGGTGTGGTGGCCGTGGATGGCGACGCCAGCGCTGCCCGCTATCCTGGTGCGCGATCAGCTCCCGCCCGAGCTGCAGCACATTCCGGATTACGAGATGGTATTTCCGTGCTACCAGCGGCCACCGATGGGGGGTCCCCTTTCAGTGCACATCTGGATGGTGATCAACGCGCGGAGCCTGGGCGAGACTTTGAACTCCAACAGGAAGTTGACCGAGAGCGCGCTGCAACAGGACATGAGTTAAGGTTCATGACCAGGAGTGGGTTGACCTCCAGCGTGACAGGAGGAGCGCCGACCGCTACGAGGCGGGCCTGGGAGTAGACGAGTTCTGCGAGAAGGCGCGCTACTTCAAGAGGTCGGCCCAGCCGGTCATGGCCGTTCTGCGCGTCTTCGCGGGGGGTCGTCGCCAGGGAGACGTTCAACATCGCGCGGGGACCTTCTGCCAGCAGCGCGGCGTGCCGCTCTTCTGCTTCGGGGTGGACCTCGCCTTCGACGCGCGCTGGGACTTCGCCGCGCGCCGTCGCGGCGCTCCTCGAGTTGGGCCACGCTGGGCTGCTGGACGTGGTGCTGGGCGACCCGCCGTGCGCTGCCTGGAGCCGCCTGCGGCGTCGCCCAGGCGGGCCCCCGCCGCTGCGGCGCCGCGACCACCTGCTGGGGCTGCCCTCGCTGCGGGCTCCTGAAAGGACTCGAGTAATTGTGGCCAACGCTGTACTTTTCAATTTCCTTGACTTGTGCGAATCCGTGCTGTCGCAGGGCGGAGCTTTTCTTCTTGGGCACCCTGCGGACCCCGGCGAGTTCCCCTTTCGCTCGGTGTTCGTCCTCGAAGTGGTGGGGGTTTAGCCTCTCGAACCCAGTTAGACCAGTGCATGTATGGGGGGGGGGGGGGGGCAAATACTTACAGGTCTTCTATCCGATCTCCTTGGGCTATCTGAGGGTATCTTGCGTTGTGATGGGCTGCGTACTCATGGCAATGTTCGAGGTGAAAACTCCCTGGGAGTATTCGCTTCACGGCGCATTCAGAGTTATCCTCCAGGTCTGCGTCGTTTCTTTGGATGGTGTATCACCCGCACCTTGGCGCAGATGCGACTGGGGTCGAGAGGGCCGGGGGGCTGGGGGCGTCCATCGACAGCGCGGCTTCGCACGAGCCAGTGGGGCCGAGAAGCTGAGGGCCCACTCGGAGGAAAGTTCGCGATGCTCAACGAGAAGTACGGTCAGACCACGAAGTTCTCGATCGGACCCGACGACGTAGCGAGCTACGTGCACGTCGACGACGGCCTCGCGATGACGGTCGGAGCCGAGGATCGACGCAAGTGCGACGCGCTGATGCAGCAGGTCGCCGGCGGCTGGGAGGCCGAGGGCTTCCTGGCCACCGAGCGGGTCGAGGCCGAGGACGACCTCGAGGCGGTGGGCTACCGCTTCCAGCGGTCGCCGCCCGCGCTGCGCTTCGACCCGCACAAGGGCTGGCTGCTGCGCGAGAGCTGCTTGTGGCTGCTGCAGGTGGACTGGATCGGCATGGAGCTGCTGCGGGCGGTGGTCGGCGCGTGGCTTCGGGGGGCCCTGCTGCGCCGCGAGTTGATGTCAGTCCCCCGCGCGGTGTTCAGCATGATCGAGAAGCGCGCCAACCAGGTCATCGCGTGGTGGCCTTCAGCGAGGCGCGAGCTGCGGGCCATGGCCTACTTGGTCCCCGCGATGAAGTGCGCGCTGGACCTGCCTGCCTCTCCGCTGGTGTTCTCGTCCGACGCCGAGGGGGTCAACGACGGGGACTTCGGTGGCTTCGGCATCGTGGGAGCTCCCGTCGGCTTAGCCGAGAGGGTGGCACTGATTGGCGCGGGCACGCGGCCGGGCCGCGCCGTCACGAGGCTCGACGGCAGGGTCGGCCACCTCAACTGAGCCGACCGGGAGATCGCGAACCGCATGGCAGGCTCCAGAGTGCCGAGGAGTCTCCTCGAGAAGCCGCCGCTTTATTGGGCGGAGCTGGGATCTGGGCGGTGGCAGCGCCCTGACCATGTCGCGCTGGGCGAGGGCAGGGCGGCCCTCAGGCTGTTAGCCGCGCGTGGCCGCGCCCCTGGGGCGCATGGCTACTTGGTCGCCAACCTGGAGGGCAATGAGGGCCTCTCCGCGGCCATGTCCAAAGGGCGCTCGCCGGCAGTGAGCCTCGACTTCCTCTTTCGACGGCGAGCTGTTCTCCGCGTTGCTACCGGTATCATGTTCGTGCTGCCCTGAGTGGGCACCAAGCACCAGGCAGCATATTGACTGTCGCGTCGTAAATGAGGTGGCGCGGGCCCAGGCGCCTGGACCACCGCCAAGCTGCGCGGGGCAAACCGCAGACCATCGAGACGTACAGGCCGGAGGCCCGAGGCTTCACTTCTTGGGCGATCACCAATCTTGCGTGGTCCTTCATGGGGGCCTTGTGCGACGCCAGAATTCCTTGCAGTTTTCAAGATTTCGTATGCATGTGGTCTGGATTTGGACCCCGCCGACTTCACGCTTTGCCCGCCGCCTGTTGTTTGCGTTCGCGTTTGGCCCGCAGGTTCGGCCAGCTCCGCTTGTTGTTTGCCTTCGCGTCGGGTCCGTAGGTTTTTTTGCCAGCTCCGCCTGTTGTTTGCGTTCGCGTGGGGTCCGCGGGCCTTTGCAAGCTTGGCTGCCCGTTCTCGCCAAAGCGTTCGCTGTCGTCGGCGCTGTGCGCGCTGGCTTGCCAGCTGTTTGTTCCGATGCGTGGCCAATCCCTCCTCTTCCATATCGTCCTCCCTCATGTTTTATGTCAATGTCCTCTCCCGTTGCTCCCGTTGTCCGTTTCCTCCTTCCACCCTTCCTTCGCTCCCCTTTCTCTTTGCCTTTGCCTTTCCCCTTGCCCTCCCTTTTCTTTCTCCATTCATCTTGGCATTTCTTCTCGCCCCCTTTCCCTCTTCCTCTTTCTCCTTTCCTCTCCTTTCTTTCCCATGGTATTTTCCTCTCCCGCCATTCCGCCTCTCCCGCCTCCGCGCGCCCCCCCCGGCCGTCGCCGCTGCCGCCGCCGGCGCAGCGGGGGCCATCATGAGGGCGTTGATTGTTATGGTGGCGACGACGGGCATGATATAGTCAGAAGGAGGAAAGAAGAGGAAGTGGAGGATGATGAAGACATGTATGGGCAGGAGACAGATGGGGGGAATATGACATGGAAGAGCAGGATGGAAGACGCAGGAGGACGTCGAAGAGGAGGATGGAGACAGGGGGGAAGAGGAGGAGGAAGAGGGGGGGGGGGAAAATGAGCAACATGATGAGGAGGAAGGATGAGGAGGAGGGAGGGGGGGGGGCGAGGGGGGGGGGTCAGTGAGTGAGCGAGTGAAACGACTAGGTGAGTGAATGAATATTTGCCCGGCACCAGTTGCGGAACCTCGCGGGCTCGTTCCGTCCCCGTCGAGGCCCCGAGGCGCTGGCCAGCGCAGTTCTTGTCAGACATCCCATTCCATTGGGGCGGAGGGGGGGGGGGGGGGGGGGGGGGGCGGTTGAGGGGGGCGAACAGGTGGGGGGGAGTAGGGGGGGGGGGGTGCGAGGGGGGGGGGGGTGCGAGGAGGAGGAGGAGGTAGAGGGGGAGGGGTGGGGGAGGAGGAGGGGGGCGAGGAAACAGGAGGAGGAGGAGGCGGAGGAGGAGGAGGATCGAACGCCCATCGGGGCGCGGGGGGGGGGGGGGGGAAGGAAAGAGAGAAAGAGAGAAAATATATATATATAGAGAGAGAGAGAGAGAGAGAGAGAGAGAGAGAGAGAGAGAGAGAGAGAGAGGAGAGAGTGGGGATATATATATAGAGAGAGAGAGAGAGAGAGAGAGAGAGAGAGAGAGAGAGAGAGAGAGAGAGGGAGAGAGAAAGAGAGAGAAAGAGATATATATATATATAGAGAGAGAGAGAGAGAGAGAGAGAGAGAGAGAGAGAGAGAGACCAAGAGGGACCAGGCTTTTCAAAACGCTCAGGTGCTCACCTTCAGATGGGATTTTTACGCGCCCAAGAAAGGCGGCGCCATCCCCCCCCCCTGGGGGCGACGACGGGGTTAAGGCGATTGGCGATCGCCTTGGCCCCGTCGGTCCGGACCAGTGGTCCGACGCTCTGGTTGAGTACAAGAATGCATGCGAGTCCTTGCTCACACCGTCGAAGTTCTGCTATCTTTTGGCGGCGGGGGAATTTTTTCCTTCGTATGAAGGGCGAGCGGGCCCGCGCGGTGCTTCGTGGTTGGGAGAGGTCGCGAGTGATCAAGCACGCCGTCCCGCTTAGAAAGGCGCCTGGCAAGCTGATGAGCATTTACCTGGCGTCCGCAGGGCGCGCGAGGCTGGGCTTAGGCTTGGTGTTGCAGTGCCATGCGGGACTTAGGCCGTCAGAGATGCTTGGCCTGCGCCCTGAACGCATTTCAATTCCTCATCATCGGGCCATCGATGGCAATTCAGAGCCTGTGGTCCTGGCCTTTGGGGCACGTTTCGGTGCGAAAGCGCGGCGGCCCCAGGTGGCCGTTCTTTTTGGCCGTCATGCTGATCTCGCCGAAGCGCTCTGGAATTCCTGTGCAGCTAACCCCACCGGATCAACTTGTATTTCCTTGCAGTATCTCTCAATATCGCACGCTGCTCAAATCAGCTGGAGCGGTGCTGGGGCTTTCAGTGGGCGGGGGCCCGCATAGTCCGCGCGCTGGCTGGGCTACCAACTCCCGCGTCGAGGGCGCCACGTTCGCCGAGATCCGTGAGGGCGGCCGCTGGGTGAGCGACTCCAGCCTCAGGATCTACCTGGGCGCGCAGTCGGCCAACGCTGTGCTCGCCGACCTGCTCGCCGCGGGCCACGAGAAGCAGCTGCGCTGGGCGGTCGACGGCTGGAGGCAGTGCGTTCGCCGGGAGCTGCTGGGGCCGCCGCGTCGTCGGCATCGCGCCGAGACTGGGAAGCGCGTTCGTTGACGGTGTCTACGCGCCTCCTGTATCTGCGAAGAGCCTGTCGCTGGCCCCTGCGAAGAGTGCGAGGGCGGCGTCGCCTGCGCCGGCCCCGCCGAGGTCGCCTGGCGCCAAGTCGGCTTCGCCAGCCTCGACGTTGCCAGCGGGCCTCGCGCCGCCGTCGCCAGGCGCGCCCTTCGCCAACCTGGCGGCGCCGTCGCCATGGAGCGCGCCGCCGGGCGGGGTGAACCCCTTCACTCCGACCGCGGAGCTCGCGACGCCGCCGCCGCTGGCGCCTCCGCCGCCCGCGGGGCCACGACGTCAGCGCCCCGCGCAGTGGCAGAAGGGGCGCGCCAGCTTGGGCCGCGTGGGCCGCGCTTGGTGGCTGTCGCCAGGGGCTGTGCTGTTGGCGCTGTGGATCAGCCCCCCCAGCTTCTCGCCGACGCTGGCGAAGGGCGTCGGCGCGGTCGTCGGCCAGTCCGAGGACCTGGCCGACGCCGGAGGGGTGCTGGCGCGAGCGGCTTCAAACGTCGCAGTGTTGGTGACGGATGTCGCTCTCGCGGTGGGCCGCGGTTCGCCGTCGGCTTCGGAGGAGTCGCGGGAAGGCGTTGACCTCCTCAGCGCCGCGGCCAACGCGACGGGCGGCCGCTACATCATGCTCCTCGGCTATCACGACTCAGGTCACGATTCGTCGATGGTGGGTGCGATGGGGCGGATTCCCGAGTCTCGGGCAGCTGAAATCTGGAAGGCGCTTGATCGGGTGGGCCCAGCACTTCCGATTATCTCGATGTCAGACCAGGAGTTCGTCGCGATGAACGCTTTTGAGGTCTTTGAATTTGAGGGCGCTTCTTTCTACATGCTGTGTGGGGCTTCGTTTCGCGTGGTCGGATCTCGTTTGCGCGCCAGTCTGGGCCAATCCGTTGTGGGAGTGGATTGGGTCTCATGTGAGCGCGCAGCTGGAGCGTATTTCAGATCGAGTGAGGGCCAGCACAGTGGCGGCCGCCGATCTCAGTTGGCTGCGCGCACCCCTTCCGCACGACCGACATTCCTGTTGGCGTCTCCCCGCCCTTCTGGTTCCGCCTGTGGATGCGCTAATCTTCAGTGGAATTCGCACGTTTGGCTGGCGGGGGTGGGCTGTGATGGTGACTTCAGCGTCGGTGGTGTCCGTTTACCAGAGTACATGAGATCACCAGTGGGTGTCGGCATTACAGTGGAGGGTCGTCCATCGATGCCTCTGCGGGGAGCTCTGCGCGAGCGATCGTGAATATTCAGTGCTCTGCGAAGTCAGGGCGACAGTTCGAGTGTGCTGGCCTGTTGCTCGCGAGTCCAGTTCACATCATCAGTTGCGCTTGTCTCGATGGGGTCGTGCACTCATCCTGCTGGGGACCTCGTGCCACGCCATCGTCCTGTCCATCCGCGCCTGCTTCATTACGACTGGGCTTCGCCCTTATCATGTCCAGTCTTCGATGGGTGGGCGGGCATTCAGGGCATGCCGGGTCAGCTTGACACGGTCGAGCCAGCGTTGAGAATGAGAGCATTAAGTGTTACTTAATGTCAGTGGTTGCAGATCCCCCCCCCGCAGTTTTTCTGCCCCCCCCCCCCCCCCCCCCGAAATGCACTGGTGAATTAGCTTGTGGTTTCAGTGCAGTGTCTGTGCATTTTCCCTCCCAGAGCTAATGAAAAGCTTTGGTGGGGAGCTCTGCGAGAGCGGTCGTGAATATTCAGTGCTCTGCGAAGTCAGGGCAAAAGTTCGAGTGTGCTGGCCTGTTGCTCGCGAGTCCAGTGGACATCATCAGTTGCACTTGTCTCGATGGGGTTGTGCGCTCATCCTGCTGGAAACTTCGTGCCGCGCCGTCGTCCTGTTCATCCGCGTCTGCCGCATTACGACTGGGCTTCGCCCTTATCATGTCCAGTCTTGGGTGGGGGGGCGGGCGTTCAGAACGCGCCAGATCAGCTTATCACGGTCGAGCCACACTATGGTGATGATGAGAAGGGGGGGGGGAGGAGGAGGAGGAGGAGGAGGAGGAGGAGGAGGGGGAGGAGGAGGAGGAGGAGGAGGAGGAGGAGGAGGAGGAGGAGGAGGAGGAGGAGGAGGAGGGGGCGGAGGAGGAGGAGGAGGACGAGGAGCAATATCAGCAGCAGCTGCTCCAGCAGCAGCAGCAGGAGCAGGAGCATCAGCTGCATCAGCAGCACAAGCAGGAAATTGATCTAGTCATCCCCCCGTGCCCATTTTTGACCCACAGCTTCGACGCGCCTGCTGTGGGTCGGCTCAAGGAAAAAGAGCGCGGCCCGCCCGCCCGGCGCGCGCGCCCCCCCCCCTGCCGGCCGGCCTCCTCACATCTTGTTGCTGGCCCACATGGCGGTGAGAGACGCATCGCCTACATGAAGGTAGGCCTGAGCAAGAGACTGCAGGAAGAAGACGAGGGAAAACAAGTGCGAGATGGTCGTGATCACAAGTTGCCTATCAGCGTGGCCTGTAAAGGGCCATAACATCAATGATTTGGCAAGAAGTGGTAATCATGCGAAAATTTATCTTCGACGGAAGTGGTTCTGCCAGATGAGGGAACTATGTTCCAACCACCCAGGGGTGACGTACGCCCCGAAGCAGAATCGCGCCATGGAATGATAATGGATGTTCCTGGTCGAGGTTCTGCCGACTATGTCGGGGAATCAGGCCGACGTCCTCTCTCCAAGATTAGTTGGAATCTTTCTTTTGATGCCGAACCTCGTCCAAGTGCCCCGAGAATCAAGGGCGCCGCGCGACCCGTCCGAAAAGGGGCATGTGAAAACGATTTCACGCCACTTGATGACCAACCTGATGTCCCCGTTCGCATGGCGGGCGGCGGCCGCGACGTGGAGTCGATTTCATCGGGGGATTTTTCTCGCAGCTCAACGCCCGAGCCCGTCGGCCATCATGGTGATCACTGGCCACAGCATGGGGGAGGTGAGGTCTATGACCGAGCGTCTCCTGTTCGATTGGGTGACCTCGTACAACCCCCTGCGCAGGTACCGCTCGCGCACGGCGAGGATGCCGCGATCCCATCTGATGGTTCTTCGGCACGGAATTTGGAGGATATTATGCATGAGGAGTTCGTGGGCGGTCACGTAAAGACGACGAAGAGCAGAGACATGAGCCCCCTTGTCTGTCGATGACCGCGCCACTCGGGGAGCGAATTCGATCTGGCGACATCCCAGAGCACCGCCCTGCGTCGCTCCAGGGGGAATGCCCGGGAGCTGCTCCCGGGCCCCCACCGCGGACTTCGACGTCTGGGGCGCCTGCCGCACGTGCTCGCTCTCCCCGCGAGAGGGGCGCCGAGACAGGCAGACCCGGGGCCTTAGTACAGCGGCCCGAGGTATCTGATTTGTCCAACGTGTCGGGCAAGTCGAGCGCATTCAGCATGCGCATCAACGCCATGTGTGCCAACCGTGGGCCGAAGTGCCCTGTGGTGCCGGAGTCGCGGTGCCCTGGCTCATCGGGCCAGCGCAAGAAGTCTGTCTGTTTCGGGTGCTCTGACATTTGCGGCCTCTGTAACCTTGACTCCTTATGCCCAACATGTGCCGCTCCTAGCTCGCGCAACTGCGCTGGGGTACGCGTGAATGAATGGCGCGGGGCTGAGGAAAGGAAGAGGTTTGATTGTGGAGATGAGGGGTCGAGATCTGGCTGAAGTGCGCGAGCAACTCAGGCAGTCGGAGGCGCAACAACAAGCGGTTGCCGCCCTTCAGTTGGAACGAGACGGGGGGGCCATGGTGAACGCCGCGCGCTGCCTGGAGGGGCGCCGAACAGGCGGCGGCGGCGGCTCAACGGGCATCCACGGCGGCAGAGGGCATCAAAGAGCTCGCCGACAGGTTGGAGACTACCGTTGCCTCCGAGCGTCAGGCACGCCTCCGGGATAAGCACCTCGCAGAGGGGTCGAGGTGCGCAGTCCAGGGCGGCCGGTGAAGCTCAACGAACAGTTATGTTGCAAACTGCTATGGACTTGCATGCAGCAGAGAATCGGAACGCGCGGCTAGCCTCGGAGGCTGCCGTTGCTATTAGGCAAGACGAGAAGAACCGAATCGCTGCGGATGAGAGCCATGCTCGTTCCGAGGCCGAGATGCTACGCGCCCGTGAGGAGATGTGGCGAGTCGAGGTGGCCGCTGAGGAGAAGTTGAAGCGAGTGCCCGCGCGGCAGAGCTGGAGGCCGCCCTGGCGATGAGAATCGGGGGGGGGGGGGGGGGGGGGGGGGGGGCGAGCGTGACAGCTTGCGTCGCAGGCTCGATCAGCGCCAGATAAAATGGCGCCCGACTGGAACATCTTCGGCAACATCCTCAGGCACCGGGTCGATGGCCCAGGCGAGTGCAGCGGCGGCGTCTACATCGCCTTCGTCGGTGCCGACCGCGGTTGGGCGACCAGCTGCGCGCGAGAATTCGGGTCGGAATCCCCATGCGGGAGCACAGTGGTGTTATTTGCTCTAGAGTGGCTACTCGCGACTGCCCCTCGTGCAATGGAGGCGTTTGTGACGGCCGCTCTGTGCTGGGCGGCGAGGCGCGCGCGCGCTGCTACGGGAAGGGTTCAGCAGCGGAAGAAATGGAGCTGAGGATAGTTTCCAGGAGGAAGAGTGCGAGGAACGTCGGGCCAGGAAGAAGCTTCCGGAACAGAGCGCCGCTGCGTCTATGCCGAGGGCGGTCTCTCGTGATCGATTGCATCGGCCTTCGCGCGCCCGGGGCCATGCCTCGGGTAGCGATGATCGCCGGGCCGAGCGCGTTGGATCGAAGAGGCCGCTTGAGTATGATGAGGCCGCGACGGCCGAGAATGAGACACTCGAGGAAAAGCTCGAACAGACTGCGGCGCATAAAGGAAAACGCAAGGATGCGCGCTGAGCGTGAAGTATACGAGCCAGCAGATGCGCGAGGAAATGGCCGAGGCGGCTGCCGCCCTGGCGAATGACAGCACGGGGGCATCGCGCCCTAGCATGGCGACCTCTTTCTCTGGATGCACACCTCCGGCGCCGGGGATTTTGCCGAGCATCTTCAGACAGACAGATAAGGGCAACGAGGCGACCCCCCCAAGGAAGGCGCCAGTGCCGAAGCATCCAGGGTCGGACCCTCCTGGTGGTGACGGCGGAGATGATGGCGATGGCGATGGCGAGGATGAAGGCGACTTCTGCCTCGAAGACGACTGGGGCGAATCGCCCGACGGGGAAGAAGATGGCAATCCAGATCGCAGGCGACGGCGTGGCGGAGGGCCGCCCAGAGGTGACCCGCCAGGGGGCGGCGGCGGCGGCGATGGCCCCCCATTCCCGTTGATGGATGTCACCCCAGCCACCGCGCAATATTGGAACGACGCGGGCAATGCGGATAATCTATAATTGGAAGCGATCCCCGACCCCGCCAAGTACCAGCGGTGGCGTCGAAATTTTGCCGGGGCGGTGGCGTCGGTTTCGCCGAACTGCAAGGGGGCTGTTAGTTGGATCGCGGGCGCTTTTGACATTGGAAGCGTAGACGCGAAGGAATTGAATCACTCCGGCCACATCGTGCGTCTAGACCTGATCGCAGCTGGCCCTGTGTCACAAGTCAACCAGATAGTTAAAGACCTGCAGTCATCATCGCAGCGACGTCATCTTGCGAGTGAGTTCGAAAGGCGGTATAATTTCGCAGACCGCCTGAAGCATGATGGAAGGTCGTGATTTGTTTTGCGGATCCTTGCCGTGCGCGTGACCGCCCTCCAGGATCATTGCCAGGATCGCGCGTGTGCGGATCTCATAGAGATTAAGATCCGTGGCGCGGGCAAGGGGGCGGATGCCGACCTGTTCCGCATCTATGAGCAGTGGGTGAGGACACGCGACGAGATGGAGGAGTTGGACGTCTCCTTCCGTCCCGCTATACAACAGCATTTCTACCGCCAAATGCAGGGGTGCCCGTGCATTATGGCGTTGGCATGTAGACCTACGAAAGGTTATTGTCGAGGGTCAGTGACTTCGCGCATGAAGAAAGGGGGGCGGATCAATCGTGGAAAACATCTGGGAACGTTGAACTCCCGCGGTCTTCCCGCGGGAAGCGGAAAGTGCGAGGGCAGAGGGGGGCGCGCCGGCATGGGTGGACAGAACCTATGTATGAAAGATGGTTGCCTTAAGAAGTCAGCGCCGTGCAACCACTTGCGCCAGGGCAGAAGCCCGTGCACTCGGGCGCGGTGTCGGCGCCCGTCCGCGGGGAAGTGGGGGCCCCGCCGCTTTCGCGCAGGCGGCTCGCGCCCAGTCGGGCAAGGGCGGCGGCGAGGGCAGTGGAAAGAGGAAGAGGGGGACAGAGAAAGAGAAAGGCGGCGGACAAGGGCATGGATGGCGATCGCGGCAGGAGCCGAGAGCGTCTTTCCGATAGGTCCAGCGGCGGCGTCGAGGGCCGCGATCGTTCCCAGAGCCGCGCCTCCAGTGTTGGCTCCAAGAAGAATGGCTTATGCGATGCATTTAGCCGTGGGACCTGCTCCGCGTCTGCCGAGGAGCACCCCCGCCAGCATGGACAGGCTGCGCGGGGGGGGAAGTTCTCTCGCGATAAGTGCGAGGCGCGCGTGGACAGGATAGGCAAAGCCCTTCTCTGCAAGTGCAGTAAGGGCCAGATGTCGGCTGCGGCGCAGAATGCGATGAAGAGTGCCGCGCCTGCCCAGGGCGACGAGAAGGGCGAGGCGACGGGGGGCGGCTGCTGGAGGCACCTGGCCGGACAGACCTGCCCATTCGGAAAAGACTCTTGGGGCCGGGGCAACGCCCCCGGACACCCGTGACCAGAAAGGCAGAAAGCCGGCGCCCGGTGGCCATGTCACCGGCGCCGGCCAGGGCGGGGCTGAAGCTTTCCGCTGCGGCCTTGCCCCGGCGATGGGGGTGCGTATATTGCCGCCCCCGCAGTTTTCCTCGCTGGATCAGGTTTCCGAGCGCCGCCGCTAGGCAGGATGCCAGCCCTCGGACATTGCCCCTATGGGGGTGGGCAGTGCGCGGACGACCGCGTGAAGGAACGCGACAGCAGTGGCCTGGCTGTGCCGGCAAGCGCACAGCGCGGGATCAGAGTTGACCCGCATGTAAATTTGCTGAGGTGTGTCCAGGCGGGCGGAATCGTGGCGCCCCCGAAACGAGCCCTTGGAATGGGGAACCTACGAGGGGCGCTCTATCGACGCGAATGCCCGAACGAAGACGCGCCCCGATCAGTGGACAACGGAAGGCGCGCGTCGACCCGGGCGCGCCGCATCCAGCCACTTGGATTCTTCGACCGAGGAGAAACGGAACAAGGTCGATGCGAAGTGCGCGGGGGAATCCGTTCGAGTGAGCTGGGAAGCGCGCGCGAATGGTGAAGATCCACGCAGATCTATGCGCAGCTGGCTTTAAATCAAGCTGTGGCACTGGAACCAGAAATCCGGTGCATGTGGGCTGGCTGGGAGCAACAGCCCGATGGCGAGCTCAGTGATGCCAGCAATGAACACGATGGTGACCTGGTCGCTGCCGTGTCAGTCTGGAGCTCTCGGTGCGACCGAGATCGCTGGCGACGTGCTGAACAAAAGGGAGATGGAAGCCACTGCCATGCTGGAAACTCCGAGCGTGATATCAGTGGGCCAGCTCTGTGTGGATCACGGTTACAGTTTCCACTGGGCAACCGGCAGAGCGCCGTGCTTACTGCTGCCACGGGGAAGAAGGTTGGAGCTCTCTGTCGAGGGAAAGATTCCTGAGCTTACCAAGAATGGCAGAAGTGGCCTTGGGTCAAGTAGACGAGGCAGCTCCCGCCGGCTCGTCTGGGCTCGAGCGGTGGGCGTGTGTGGAGATCGGCGCGAGGTCCAGCCTGGGCGACCCTGGTGCGCTGGGTGGCCCCCCGCTCCAGGCACTCAGGCGCCGCGCAACCCTTGAGCTGCGCTCTCGGAAGGTCCGGTGGCGGGATGTCAGTTCCATCGGCGAGGAGCGATTTGGTTTTACCGAAAAGGGATATACGTGGTGCAAGGTAAGGGGTACGAGCTATGTAATGGAAACTATGTGGTGCGAGCTGTTCGGTGTAAGCAATGTGATGCAAACTACGTGATGCAAGCGACGTGTTGCATGTGTGGTGCAAGCTCTGTGCGCAGGCTGGCATGCTCCCACGAGACGCCCGCGACCGTTCACGGGCGGCAACGTGGCGAAACTTAGGAACATATATCTATCACGCGAAGCGCCCACGAGGCACGTACGGGCGGCACGTAACGTGGTGAAAGTTCGACATACCTATCCAGCACGCGAAGCGCCCACGAGGAGCCCTCGGGCGGCAACGTGCGGCAACCTGGTGAAACCTTGGTACGCCCATGTCCTTCAGGTAACACAAGTCAGCATC
This sequence comes from Prorocentrum cordatum, assembly GCA_963575745.1. Taxonomy (NCBI): domain Eukaryota; class Dinophyceae; order Prorocentrales; family Prorocentraceae; genus Prorocentrum; species Prorocentrum cordatum. The sequence continues at coordinate 889,827 of CAUYUJ010015571.1, read as the reverse complement.
CCTAGGAGCAAACACTTACACAATGGCACATGTAAAACACCATACACGTGTTATGGGTGGTGCAAGCCATTTGGTGCAAGTTATTTGGTACTCGGTTTGTGGAGTGATTTCAGTGGTGTAAGCTACCATGTGCCTTTCAGGAACCCTTGGGAAACCTCTCGTAAGCCTTTTTTTTGAGACTTTTTGGCAGCCTTTCGGAAGCCTTTTGGAAACCGATCTGAAGCCTCGCGGAAGCCTTTCGGAAGCCTGCCAGAAGCCTTCGGGGAACGTCTCATAAACTTCCAGCGAAGCCTCTCGGACGCCTCTCAAGCCTCCCAAAAGTCTCTTCGAAGCCTTTCGGAAACCTCTCCGACGCCTTTCGGAAGTCTCTCGGAGGCCTCTCGGAGGCCTCTCGGGAGCCTCTCAGGGACTTTTGGGAGCCTGTCGGGAGCTTGCCGGGAGCTTTTCGCACGCTTTTTGACAGCTCCTCGGGAGCGTTTCGGACGCCTAACCTTTTCAGGATGCCTCAGAATCATGTCGGAAGCATCCTGGCAGCATTTCGGAAGCTTCACGACCGTACGCACTTGCCAGAGCGTTTCCTTGGAGCGCCCGTCGGTTCTTGCCAGGACGCTTCACAGCGGCGCTCGACCGTACCTGCGAGATGTATCCCTCGAGCAATGGGCCATCTGTGCCAAGACGGTTGCTTGGGGCGCCCGAGCGTACCTGCAAGGATGCAACCTCAGGGCGTTCAACGGTACCTCAGAAGCTCCTCCTGAGCCTCTCGAAGGAGCTTCCCAAAGGCGTGCCAGCGGCCGCTCAGACGCTTCTCACAAGCTTCTAAGGAGCCCCCCACAAGTCTTTCATGAGCCTGTCGTGCGCCTCGTAGAAGCCTCTCACAATCCTCTTGTGGACGTCTCAGCCGCCTTTCGGAAGCCTCTCACAAGCCTCTAGAGATGCCCCAAAAGCCTCGTAGAAGCATTCGATGAGCCTCTCAGAAGCCTCTGAGGAGCCTGTCAGGAACCTCGCATAAGCGTAATCCATTACATCAGTCAGAGGAGATAACCCAGTTTACCTGGAACGGGCACACTTTATCAGGACAAAGACGATGACCAGGAGGTTGATGATGATGATGATGGTGATGACGATGATGACGATGATGCTGATGATGCTGCTGCTGATGATGCTGGCGATGATGACGATGATGCTCATGCTGAGGATGCTGATGACTATGATGATGCTGCTGGTGATGACGAAGACGATGATGCTGATGATGTTGATGATGATGATGGTGATGCCGATACCGATGACGATTGTGATGACGGTGATGCTGATGCTGATGCTGATGCTGATGATGATGATGATGATGGTGGTGGTGGTGGTGGTGGTGATGATGATTATGATGTTGACTTTGTTGATGCTAATGGTGATAAGGATTATGCTGCTGCTGATGATGATGATGATGACGATGGTGATGACGATGATGATGCTGATGCTCATGTTGTTGATACTAATGCTGATGATCATGTTGCTGCTGATGATGCTGATGATGCTGATGATGATGACGATGATGACGATGATGCTGATGATGCTGCTGCTGATGATGCTGACGATGATGACGATGATGCTCATGCTGAGGATGCTGATGACTATGATGATGCTGCTGGTGATGACGAAGACGATGATGCTGATGATGTTGATGATGATGATGGTGATGCCGATACCGATGACGATTGTGATGACGGTGATGCTGATGCTGATGCTGATGAGTGGTGGTGGTGATGATTATGATGTTGACTTTGTTGATGCTAATGGTGATAAGGATTCTGCTGCTGCTGATGATGATGACGATGGTGATGACGATGATGATGCTGATGATGATGATGATGATGATGATGATGATGACGATGCTGCTGATGATGAGGATATTGATGACTATGATGGTGTTGCTACTGATGATGACGATGATTCTGATGATTTCGTTGTTGACGACGACGGTGATGATGCTGATGATTTTGCTGGTGATGACGATATCGATGACGATGACGATGATGATGATGATGATGATGATGATGATGATTATGATGATGATGATGACCATGATGATGATGCTGATGATGATGATGATGATGATCATGATGATGAGTAGGCTCATGATGCTGCTGCTGCTGCTGATGCTGATGATGATGATGATGCTACTGATGATGATGATGATGACGATGATGATGATGATGGCGATGATGCTGCTGATGATGAAGATGATGATGATGAGGAGGATGATGCTGCTGCTGATGCTGATGATGATGGCGGTGATGATGATGCTGATGATGATGATGATGATGATCACGATGGTACTTATGATGATAATGTCGATGCTGATGATGATGCTGATGATGCTGATGCTGACGATGATGTTGATGCTGATGCTGATGATGATGGTGATGATGCTGATGATGATGACGATGATGATGATGATGATGATGCTGATGCTGACGATGTTGATGATGATGCTGATGCTGACGATGATGATGATGATGATGATGATGATGATGGGTGATGATGATGATGATCCTGATGCTGCTGATGATGATGATGTTGGTGATGCTTCTGATGATGACGATGATGATGATGATGCTGATGCTAATGGCGATGTTGATCATGATGATGCTGATGATGATGCTGATGATGATACTGGTGATGATGGTGATGATGGTGATGATGATGATGCTGATGGTGATGCTGATGGTGATGATGATGGTGATGATGATGGTGATGATGATGATGATGATGATGATGATCCTGATGATGATGATGATGGTGACGATGATGATGATGCTGATGATCCTGATGATGATGATGGCGATGATGATGATGATGATGATGATGATGATGATGATGATGATGATGATGATGATGATGATGATGATGATGATGATGATGATGATGCTGATGATGATGCTTGATGATGATGATGATGATGATGATGATGGTGATGGTGATGGTGATGGTGATGGTGATGCTGATGATGCTGATGATGATGATGATGATGATGATGATGCTGATGATGATGATGATGATGATGATGATGATGATGATGATGATGATGATGATGATGATGATGATATGATGATGATGGTGATGGTGGTGGTGGTGGTGTGTTGGTGGTGGTGGTGTGACGCTGCTGCTGATGATGATGAGGAGGAGGAGGAGGAGGAGGAGGAGGAGGAAGAGGAGGAGATGGAGGAAGAGGAGGGGGAAGGTATTTTTTAGCAAAATAATATTTGGAGGAGGAGGAGGAGGAGGCGGAAGAGTAGGAAGGAGGGAGGAGGAGGAGAACGAGGAAGAGGACGAAGAAGAGGGGGAGGAGGTTGGTTCCCCTTCAAACATCGTCCCGCAGACCTTTCCGACGGTGTGTTCTAGCCAGAAGCTCGGGGCGGGTCCATCCACGCCGACGAGGGCGCCCAGGAGGCCCAGAAAGGCTCCAAAACGTCAGCCAGTCCGTACCCCCATTCGGGGTTTACGAGGGGTATTCCTGGCTTCAGGTGCCCCAGCTTCTCGTGCTACTTTGGAGGTTCCTTGGACCCCCGAGGGCCTCGCGCAGGGTGACTTGCAGGCCGTGGGGCCTCCCTGGAAATCACCAGGGCGCCCTGGGCCAGCCTCTCATTTGGCAACTCCGCCAGACGTCTCGGTTCGGGGGTCGAATCATCGACCCCAGACCTCTCCAGCAATGCGTTCTGACCAGAATTTCGAGGGGCATCCAGCCGTGGCCACGAGAAGCCTGCTGGAGGCCCCCAGAGGGCCAACAATGTTCATTCCTCTGGTCCTCGACCCTCGACCTTCGCTCCTCATCCTCCGACGTCCTGTCCCTCTTCGTGACGTGGGCCCTGTGACCCCTCGCCCGACGTGGGCGACGAGAGGCCCAAAAAGGACCAAGAGCGTCCAGAACCTCGAGCCTTGATGATCGAGGTTCGAGGTTTTTGGACGCCCTTGGGCGCGGAGGTTCGAGGCTCACATGAACCTCGATGATCGAGGATCGAGGTTCACATCGGAGGATCATGCGCCGATGTATACTTTTCAATCCGCCCCCTTCCCTCGGGGTAGCTTTGCGCCCCGGAGGCCGAACTCGAGGAGAAAGAATCGCCGCGTGTGATGGAATCAGATCACGGAAGATTTGGGAGCGCCGATCCTCGGCCCTCCCTCCCCCCCAGCGTTCGCTCCGGGCGCCGCGTGGATCCCGCTGGGGGCGCATCTCGAGCGTGCGCGCGGCTCGGACGGCCGCGCGCGCGCGGCGCGCGCCGCTGGGCGGCGGAGCGCGCGCTCCACCTTCGGCGGCACGCGAGAGTGGCCCTTCGCCTTGGTGGCCTCTGCTGCGCGGCCTTCGCCCTGGGCTCGGACTTTGTCTCTTCTGGCGCTTCTCCTCGGTTCGGGCCCCTGGGGCCAGCGGTGCGGCCCCGTGCCATCGAGCGTGGCCCCAGGGCGACAAAAGCTACGCCCAGGCAAGGGGTCGGGACTTCTCGGGCCGCGCATTGAACAACTCGGATCGTCGGATGTCCAGGGGTGTGCCAGGGGGGGGGGGGCAAAGCCCGGCACGTAGGCCGCTGCTGTCGCATCGCATGCAGCGAGCGGTAAGCCCCGCGCCATGGGTCACCTTTGCCTGGTGTCGCCCTTACGTGCATCTGACATCTGCCCGAAGCACCGCGCTCCCTTCGGGAGGGGGAGTCGAGCCCTTCATACGTCGCGAGGTCTCCAGACGTCTAACGTCTCGGACAACTCAGGACGGTCGCTGTTATCGGTCTCTAGGGGCCCTTGCCATGCCCCGGGACCGCCGTAGTACGCATGCCCATCGCACGCAGCGATCGTCAAGCCGCGCGCGTGAAGGGTCACTCTCGCCTGGGGCCACACCTGCGTCTACTTCTCCGAAGCTCCCCCAGTTGGTGGCTCGTCTGCCCCTCTCCCGATCCCTCCCGCTCTGCCTTTCTCTGCTTCTCGGCCCCCTCTGACAGCTCTAGGCTTCCCAAATTGGGTTCGAGTATATGGGGTCGGTGGATCCCTCCGCATCGCCGATGCATCGGAGATGCAACTTGATGTGGAGCCCGACTTTCTCCACGCCAGTGTCGCCGATGCATTGGCGATGCATCGGTGAGGCGCGGCGCGATCCTCCTACCCCATCTGCTCGTCCCCGATGTGAGAGTCCTCGGACGTCTCGACCCGTTACAGGTTTTGGGCAGCTGCTGGTCGGCGGCTGTCGCTTTTGGTGGTTGATCATTTTGCTCGAGGGTGGCTGCGCTTCACGCCGCAGCCGAGGGAGCCAGGAAAAGGTGCCTTCGCCGTTTCCTTGCCTTCCTCATCGTATCACTCTCCCTCCCTCCGCCGGGTGTCCTCCTTGGCGGAGTGGCCGCCGAGGATCGCCGAGGACCGCCGACGGGGCTGCCTACGGGCCCTTGGACTCCGACCTCCTCGCGTTGCAAAATGGTCACGGCGGAGGGGTTTCAGCCTTTTTCGGCCTCCAGGGGCCCGCACTGGGCCCCGGGGGCCGTCAGAGAACGGCTCTGGAGGAGAAGCCAGTCCCTGCGGAAGGGGCCGGGACCTTCTGGGGTCCGCATTGCGAAGATCATCTCCAAGGCAAAAAGGTATCCCCAGAATTCCGACGTCACAATGTTTCAGAGGTTCTTCACGCTTCGCGTATCCCCACCAGTCCGTAGCCACTGGCTCAAGCCGTCTGGTGGGCCTGCCCCCTCCGGGGCAGTCTCCCACCTCTCGAGGGGGCGCCCGGACGCCGTTTACTTTCCAGCCCAGGGCCGCTTTCCCCCCAGATGGCGGCGCAGGCGATGGCTGATCCGCACCAGGGACTACTTGGAGATGGTGATCCAGCAGTACGCGGCACGGGAGACTGTGTACTGGCTCCAATGAAGACATTTCCCCCACAGAGTGAACAGCCCCCGCCAATACGCGAGGACGAGCCAGCACTGAGCACGGATCCAAGACCACCCCCGAGGCGCGAGGGGGAAGAAGACTTACAGGTGCTGGTGGAGGGACACGTCCTTGAGAGGAACCCTGAACGCATCCCATTCCCCCCTGCACCTCCCGCCTCCCCTCGCAGTGGAGCGGACGGCCCACAGTGGACGCAATCAGAGGACACACCTCGGTCCACAACGGTTGGAAATAGGGATGGGGCGCAGGCTCGGGAGGCAGCTCTGGAAGCTTGCCCAGTCGACAGAGCCTCCCCCCCGGCAAGGGTGGACACTGACCCTCCTCAGGACGGCGCGGATCGAGGCGTCAATGCTCCCCCTGTCTCATCCTATGATCCACCAGTGACCGTGGCTATCGGCCGCACCTCCTCCTCTTCTCATCCCCCTGAGTTGCAGGATTCATGTGCCGCGTCACCTGGAATGCGACAGGTCGGCCAGGGTTCGGCTGGCGGAGTGTCCAGCGCTGGGGGAGTACCGTCAAGGACGGAGACGGCCTTCCCACAGCCCCATGACAGAGAGGCTACGAGTAGAGGGCCAGTGTTCCCCGACGGTGACCCCCCATCTCCGTGCATTTTACCTGATCCAGCGGCTATCGGCTGCGCCTCCCTTTCTCCCCCTCCAACTTCACCAGTGAACGTGGCTATCGGCCACACTTCCCCCCGCTCTCATCCTCCAGTGGCGTGCGACTTATCAGATCCAGCGGCTATTGGCTGCACCTCCCCTCCCTCTCCCCCTCGCGAGACGCAGGATGGCTTGGCCACGGCTCAGAGACCCCCCCGTGATGCCGAGGCGCACGCGCCCGTGCCCCCCGAGGTAGCAGCGGTAGGCAATGCCACCTATATTGGAGCTACGCAGAGTGGGGGACACAGCCCTCCCCCACTGCCTTCACAGCTTGGCCCCCCCGAGCCGAAAGGGCCGTGGAGCGAGCTGCGGCCACCCCGGTGCCTGACTCGGGGGGCGACCTCGAGAGAACCCCCACCGTGCCCTTTAACCCGAGGGGAGACAGCGCGGACGGGGAGGGGCAGCGTGAAGCGGAACACGGCCATGGAAATAGGGCAGGGACAGACTCGGGAAGAGTCGAACCCAGGAGAAGACGAGCAAGACGACAGGCTCCCGTTTGAGGAGGCACACGATTGGGGTGCCGACGATGAAAGCACTTCGGATTCGGACGCTTGGGGTCAGTCAGCACAGCCCAACCTCCCCCCCACCACGCATCTGGTCATCCCGAGTTGGAAGGGCAGGGGCGCGCAGCCCCGCAGGAGGAGAGGACAATCGCGGACAAGGGGGACAAGGCCCCCAGTCTGGGCCTCCTCCGCCTCCGGGAGGGGACGTGTCTCGTAATATTGACGCTCCCTGCCAGGCCCCCACAGTGATGGACCTTAGGAATGCCATGAGGGGAGGCCCCCTCTCAGCCCTTCTCGAGCGACACGAGCCTAGGGGTGGGCCATGGAGGATGCGCAGGGCCTCCCCCGGCAGTCAAGTAATGAAAGAAAGATTGGTTGGGCTGATAAGGCGATGTTGGCTCCGCCACCCCCTGGGGAATTTCGGTTCCCCAGCGGCAGGTGGCGACGACCGGCCCGACAGGAACCAAACGGAACGGGGGGGCACAGGGGGCGTCCGCAGCGTCGCGTCAGCCATGGCTCACCTGGACCTTGCATGGCTGGTGTGGTCCATCGCGGGCTCCGATCACGAGACTAGGCTGGGTGGAGTCGGGCCAGACCCTGTTCAGGTGCTTGCCTTCCGCTATGCCAGTCTCGCACAAGACCCGGACATCGGGGATGACATGCAAGATGTTCATGGGCCTACACAGGGGGAAACCCTAGCGGCGGAAGCGGAATGCGACACTCTATACCACGCTGCCCTCTACGTGGACATAGGTATGTGCGAACCTACGGACCAGATCTTTGTCCCAACCTTCCTAGGTATGTCCAGGTGGCGGCGCGACCCTGCGCCCGACGCGGCGGACAATGGACCCACTGACGCGAACTTGGAGCGAAAGGCCAGGATCTGCAAACATCTGGTCCACGAGCACCGCCGCAACACCGTGCACTTTCCGGACCGCAGCGAAGTCCGACGTTGGGCCAGCAGCAGAGGGCGCTGGGTCGAGGTTGGTACAGATGTCCTCTCAACACCGCAACAGGGCCTGGGCCGCGACTGGTGGGCTACACCAGCTATTCACAGCGCTGAACCGCAGCCCTCCGACATAGGGGGGCCCGGAGACTTTGAAGTCGACATTCCGACAGGACCGTGGCCCGTCAACAGTGCCTCCCAAATTGCCATGAGTGGGGATTTCTTTCATCCCAAAGGCAGATGTGGAACTGTGGATGTTGGTACCTGAGGCAGGACACGAGTAGCTGCATCGTGTGTCGCAGGCTAGGATCAGCGTGGGCCACCGACGCGGACAGCTCTCCCACCACCGAGCTGGAAGCTCCCAACCACCCCCTGGACCTGCTGGGCACCAGGCTCACGTTCCAGCTGGCCAGGGTGGGAGCTCGCTACGCGCCCATCGCCGGCCACATCGACAACGAGCGTCGCCCGTCAGAGACCGCCAGTTTCTGTCCGTCTTGGCTGATATCAGAGCTCCTTGCAGCATGGCGTCACATGGCGGAGGTCGAACTGGAGAACCTCGGGGGGCGTGGCCTGCCGGAAGGGCGAATGCCCGGCGCGCCAGGGCCATGGGGCGAGCCGGCGCTCTGGGCAGCGGCTGGCTCTTTGGCCAGGCTCTGCTGTGCACTGCTGGGATGGGCTATAGAGGCGACGACGAACATCCAGCACTCCATGCGACAGCACCTCCTCGGCGGCCGGCTTCGTGAGTGGGCCCCGAGATGCCTCTTGGGCGCCCCCGCCGCCAACATGCCGGCACAGCCCCCTGCAGCGAGAGGCCCGACTCAGGGCGCACGGGGCCCAAGGACTAGGTACCAACATTGCTTCGAAGGCCTCCAGGTCGGAGACGTGGAATGGCTCCGAAGAGAAATCGGAGGCACGTTCATTGCCCAGGCCCTCGCCATCACTCCGCCAGACAGGACATGGGCGACAGACACAAGCCCTGAGGCGATTGGAGCAACGGAAGTGGCGTGCAGAGCCGTAGTGGCGGCCGCCACGGACAGCGGGATATTAATAGCATGCAGCCTGGTCCCTGGGACCCCGCGCGGGGAGGCTCTGCGACTGGCGATAGCCCTGCGGGCGAGAGCGAGAGGAATCGGGGCCCCGGTAGCCCGAGAAGACCGCCAACAGGGCCGAGCACCCCAACGCCAAGTCCGACAGCGTTCCCACCTCGCAGAAGTGAAGGAACGCCAGGCGAGTGCTGCAAGACATCCAGGACATCCGCGCCCAGGTTGCGATCGACAACGTGCCACCCAACATGACGTGGGGTCGACTGGTGGTGCCCTTCATATGGGGGGCAGCGACAGAAGAAGGTATGACCACTTTCGAGCGTGCGTTTGAAGCCACGGGGATCCCCATTTCCCTGGCGAGGCGGGCTGGCGAAAGATGGCAACAGGTGGGGGTCGCTACCCTGGAGGGGGTACGCCGCAGGCTCGGACTAGCGGCAGCCAACCTGACGACAGAAATCGGAAGGACAGTCGCATCCCCCCTTCTCGGTGGGTACATTGATCCCCCGCTGCAGGAAAGCATGATGAGGTGGCTTGGCCCCCGTGGGCAACTCCAGGAAGCGGTGCTAACGGCAGACAGACAAGCGGTCGAAAGCGGCGCGCGACTGCGTAGCGTTCGGGCCCAGGACCGAAGCAACGGGCACGGGGGCAGCGTAGCAGGTAGACAGCAGCCCACCTCCCCCGCGCGAGGAAGGGCACAAAGCACCACCACCCCGTGGCACGAGAGCACCAGACAGCAGCCTGGGGGACGCACTAGCGACAGCGGCAGGGGTGCCGCACAGGTATTCAGTAGGGGAGGAACCCTGGACGCCTTGATACGCCCTGGACCAGCTTATCCCTGAGCAGCCGTTAGCTGCATCCCTGGCATCCCCGGCACGCTGACAGTCGCTGCATGGCTTGCGCCGCGGGCGGGCCGATGGTACCATTCGCATCTGACCCATTGCAGGCTTCGCCTTCCCTGGGTTCGCTCCGCTCTCTTCTCTCAACGCTGAGCAGTCGTTAGCTGCATCCCTGGATCTCGTTCCCGTGCCTCGGCCTTCCTCCCCCTCCTCTCCGGGTGGCCCAGGTGGCCCCCCTCCGCCTGGAGGGCCCGTGTTGTCCGTCCCCGCCGGCCCTCCCAGCGGATCCCTCCCTGACAGGGCGGCTGCCCGGTCCCCGCCCCCCTGGGTCGCGGGGGGGATCGCCTTGTGCAGCTCCTCCCCGGATTCCCTTGCCTCGCTGGCGATGTTCATCCCCGCCAGCCTGGCCTTTCTCATGCAGTGCATCAGTCGGCGACCTTTGGGCAGCTGATGGAGGGGCTGGCCCTTGGGGTACTTTGGGTCTTTGCCCCCCGTGCACGGGATGGTGCACCTTGGAGCCGCGTGGTCGCTCCCGAGTGGTTCAGCCTTCGCAGTCGCGGCCGCTCCCTTGGACCCATCCCATCCGTCAGGCACTTTTGACGGTTCTACACCAGGTACCGGGCTATTTAGAGGGCGTGGAATTGGGTCAGGAACTGACCGAGGTATTAGCGCTGGATCGGCTGTACAGGCGGGGGTTTGCGACGTTCCTCGGCAGCTCAGCCCACCTTGCTCGCGCGCGCCGTTGGGGCGGCCCTGGGCCTGGCGCCCACTGGCGACTCGCCCATCGATCACCCCGCCTGAGCGCCCACCAGGCATGGTGGACACGCAGACATCGGCGCACTCGCCCTCGCGCCGTCCGAGTGGGTTATGCCTCGCGGCACACTCCGAATTCCCTGGCATTTTGCTAGGCTGCATGTGCCTGAACTTCCCTGGGCGCCCTCAGCCTGTCAGCTTTCCCGCGCAGCCCGCGGCTGCTTGGTGAGTGGGCCGGCCGGCCTGCGGCGCGTTTCGTAGCTTATTGGGCCGTTGCCGTGTCCCGCAACGTTTCCGACTCCGCTTGCGCTCTCGCTGGCGGACGCGACCGAAAAAGTACCCCCACCAGCCGCGATGCTAATTTGACAGGCCCGTGGCCCGGACCTCTCAGCTCGGCGACTGCGAATCCGCGTCCGCCCGCGGCCAAAAAAAACAAGTATCCCCACCAGCTCTCCAACTACGGTCGCCTCGCAGGCCTCTGGGCACGATCTCACAGTCCTCCTGGCCAGAGCCCCAGCAAGCGCAACGAGCTGCTCACCGACGCCGACTTCGACCCCATCGGCGACCTTGCCTCCTGGGTGCTGCAGGGCTCCAACACCCGCGCCGCCAACGAGGCAAACGACAGCAGGACTAGGGCCTCTCAGGAGGTGGCAAAGAGGAGGGGCGACCACGCCAAGAGCTTCAACGTGCAGTGCGATCTTCCCCTGGAGATCGAACAGCGCCGGGGGGGCCTCGGACTGCGGTTGGAAGCAGCACTCGAGGAGCTCCTCACCGACCCCGCCTTCTCCGTCGCCCTATTCCTAGTGGCAGGGCTGCGCCCCCACAAGTACAACCTCGAGGGCATTCCCTCCAACGCTGCGCAGTTTGATAGGAGGGCCTGGAGCCATCTGGGCTACCTGTTCGACGCGGAGCTTGGACTGGACGCAGGCAACCTGGTGTGCAACATGACCTGGGCCACCCTGGTTTGGTCCGTCGGCCTGGGTACCTCCTGGGACAACCCCATCTTGCCATATTCCGGACAAAGAGCTGCTTCCGAGACCGCAGGTCCAAGGCCGGGCCGCCCGGCGATCCCAGAACAAGAACCGCTGCACCCTCCGCGACCTCCAGCACCACGTCCCCAGTGCCTGGTCCCAAGAACTTGGGTAGACCAGACGTCGAGACGCTCGTCAGCCTTCTGAAGGGTCACGACAGAGCCACGGAGCACCGCGTCGAGTTGCTTGAGTCCAACAACCGCGTCATGTCCTCCGAGAGGGCCCGGTGCGCCCTCATCGTCATGCTGCTCATGAAGCGCGAACCTCGCACCCACCTTTGGCCCTTCCCTGACCCCTCCGGGTCCGGGGGCACGCTGGAAGCCATTCTCGGTGTATGTATGCTTCCCGTGGCAGAACGACCACCAGTTCTTCCGGTCGCAGTTCGCGCCCTCCTGGGGGCTCCAGCTCTCCGACCCCCGCCACTTCCACGGAAGACTGAAGAGGCATATTGGCTTGGTGGCCAAACTGGTGACCTCTGCGCACCATCGCCCCACCGCGAGGGCTGCCCAATGCCCCGCCACCTACGCGGATATGGAGAGCTGCCCCTGTAAGCTCAAAGCCCCATATGCTGGTCCTGGAGGAGATTGTGAAGCCGGCCGACATCAGTACCCTGTCACGCACAGGTTGCAGTATTTGTTTTCTCCACAGTGAACTCACAGGCAACGACAGCGGCCCGGGGCCAGACGACGGCCTCTTTGAGATTTCCTTCCTCAGCGGGGGATTCTCGATGGGACTTGCCCCCCTGGACAGAGCGCTGCCACCAGCCCTACCCCCCAACGTGAATCAGACCCCCGGCTACCTGGCCCCAGGCGACACTCGCTTCAGCGCTGACCGGATATCGGCCAGGTACAGGTGTGACGCGTGCTACAATCCCCCCCTCAGGCACAACGAGGGCACTTGGCTTGACGACAATATGCGCTCGTATGTTGCAACGAACCGCCTACAGGCACACGCCAACGGGTTGAATTGCATATGGCTCTGCGCTCAGTGCTGGACAGAGTCGGCCGAGAAGGAGGGCCACGTGCTATCCCCCAACCGCTCTTTCCCCGACAACGTATAGGCCGTCGCATTCGCGAGGGATCCTTCCAGGTCCCCGCCCTTGGGCACGCTACCCCCCGCCGCCTCCCAGTTCGCGCTCTCGGCAATTCCCCCCGCAACGACTTTCGGCGGCCTCGGTGATTTCCAGCTGGAGCCGGTGGGCCCCCATGCTCCCAAGAATGCCAACACTTCCTTACCGCCCACGCAGGTAGAAGACGACAGTCTCGTGTGCGCGGCAGCAGATTCCATGCAATGCACGGCCACGCGCGAGGGGTGTCCGCCCAGTGCCCCCCCGCTCTCCCGGCAGACAGGCGCGCTCGCGCTCGGCTGTTTCGCATGGAAGGCTGACGCAGTGTTTCAGCAACCGAGCGCGGGTGGCCCCCCAGCGTGGGAGGACCGAGCCGTCGCCTGGACCAGCCGCAGTTGGATTGCCACCTGGATGCGCCGCCACAGTCGACAGGCTGCCCGACCAGGACCCCCATCTTGTCCACCCCCGCCTCCCCGCCTCCAAGCCAAGTTCCGCTCCGCCGGTCCCCGACGAGCGCTCGCTATCCAGAGAACTCGTACCCGACCGTGCCTCAGCCACCAAGCCTGTCCCGCACAGCAAGAGTGGACGTGCCCCCGCCCTGGCCGCCCCTGAACAATGCGGTCGCCCCCCCACCGCGCGCGGGGCCGAGGAGGTGCTCAGTCTCCTACCCGAGGTGGATCTCCCCAAAGGGCCAGCCTTGAACAAACGTCGACATTAACCACCTGGAGGCTGCCGAGGAGGCGGGGTGGGACTGCCTGGACACCAGGCCCGTCGAGGTCAGGGTGGTCGAGTTCCTGCGCGACTTGCGCCCGCTTCTGGACGACCAATGTAGGGATTTTACGGCAGAGAAGGGCAGGGTCGTGGTCGGCTCCGAAGCCCCCGATAGCTGGGACCCACCTCAGCCGCGCCCCTTCCTGAAAAAGGTATGCGGCAATTTGGTGGCGTCTACCTACCTCCCCATGGACCTCCACTGGCAGGGCAAGCGGCTTGCCGCCGCCCGCGTGGTTGCGGAGCTTTGTGTTCGCTCGACGGACCCCTCCATACTGCCCAACTGGTTCGAACACTCAAACCAGCGGCCTCTACGTGGTCCTTCCCCTCTTCGACGCACCCTGGACGCCCTCGTCGGCTTCCTGACGCAGGTCAGTTCAGACAAGCTCGCCTCCGGGTCATTCCAAGCGCTTGCCAAGGGCGCCCCCATGCGAATCTCGCAGGAACTGTGCAGACAGGTCGGCGCCACCCCCGATTTGTAGGCACAGTGACAGTTACTTGTGGGCACGCCTCGGTGTGCAGCACCCTGAGGCATCCGACCTCCGGCAGAGTTCCACCCCTTTGCCCCCCCGCCCTCCTGAAGTCCCCGACTGGGGCAACGACGTGGCGCGCCCCTCTGCGTCGTCTGTGCGCAGCGGCACCGGCCCACCCTGCAACCGCCGAGCAATCGCACGCCCCCCCTGACGGCGCCCGCGCCCGGCTGGCCAGCCCGGCCCCCGTCGCCCCCCCCCCCCCCCCCAAACAGCCGACCCGGGCAGCCCGCCTCCCGCCGCGAGGGGCGGCGACACTGCCGGCCGCGGGGGCGAGGGGTCGGGGGCCTCTGCAGGTGGCCTCCGAGACGGCCTACCCTCCGCGCAGCGGGGGCATCAAGGGGCGCTGGATGCTCTATCTCCGACCCCGAGCTGCGAGCCGCCGGTGGTGGTTCACTCTTCGGACAGCCCCAGGAACGCTGACAAGTCCTGCAGCCCCGCCTCCCCCGCCGGCGACTCGCGCGCCCCCTCCGTGCTCGCCGGGCGGGGCGACTGGAATCTCGCGCGCCTGCCTGAGCGAGGTGCCCCGCGGCCCCCCAGCTTCCCAAGGGGGCCCCTGGCCGCCGGCGCGGGGGAGGAGCTCGACTTGGGCGAAGGATGGCTCGAATGCCGCCCGCGCCGCCACCGCGAGACAAGTCGCAGCGGCCTCTGCGGTAGCCACTGGGCCGAATGGTCAGGGTGGTCCTGCTGGGGGTCGGACGGCCGCTGGGGCTGGCCCGCGCGGACGCGCGCAACCGCGCGCGACGACCTCCCCACTCCCCGGTCTGGCCCTTGACCCTCGTTGCAGGAGTGCCCGAGCCGACTGCGCACCAGACCAGCGAGACCACGGGGGCGCTGGGGCCGAGTACTCACAAGATCTGCAGGACCCAGAGACAGGGCAATCTATCAACAACGCCCCTCTGGAGCGAGTCGTCGTCCTGAACCCCAGTGGCGAGGCTCCTGCCGAGACCGTGAAAAGACACCAGAGGGAATTGGGCGATTATCCCACTGGCGCATGGCATCAATGGACAGCCACGCATCCCTCGCCTACGGGCCGCCCCTGCGCCGACCCTTCGCGCCGGCAGCCCGAGTCCTGCGCGCGCTTCCTCAACGAATGGCTCAGTCACAAGTGCAGCGTCTTCAAAATGGACACTGCGCTCCACCTCGGTGTCAACTGGGGGGCTGTCCGCGCTCGGATTTACGACGGGGGTAGAAGCGCGGGTTCCCCGGTGAAGCCAAAGGCAAAGGGCCGCGCGAAGACGGCGACGCCCGGTGGACAAGAATTGCGGACCCTAGGAGGGCAGCGGGCTTGCGCCAGCCCTGCTGGCACTCTTAGGTCTTGCCCAGATCGCTCAGGAGGTCGCGCACGTCGGCACTCGTGGATGCCGCGCGCTATACCTCAGGGCGCCCCTCGGGGCCCCACCCCTCCTGGCCGCGGGGCTGGCAAGCTTCTCTGCGCGCCTCCGTGTGCGCGCCAATGCCACCTCGGGCGCGCCCAGCTGGGGATGTTGGCCCGTCCCAGGCCCGAGAGCCCCCCCCAGGGCGCCGCTGCGCGGCCTCTCTCCCCCTGGATGATTGCCGCCCCCCGGCGGGCTGTAGGTGGCCAAGGGGCCGGTCCCTTGCCGGTGGGCCCCAGTTACTGCTAGAGCCCCTGCGACGACCCCTTTGCAGCCCCGCGCTGCCCCGCGCGCCGGCAGCGCCCTGGGGCCCCCCTCCCGGAGGGGCCCGGGCCTGCGCGCAGCGGCCTCATCGGACTACTACCTTGCGGCTGTTAGCTGACTTTACCGAGTCCGCCTGGGACGCTATAGCCCACGCCTGATCATTTACTTGCGGCTGTCGGCCGCCCCCCTCCCAGCTCAGCGCGCAAGACTGTCTCGACGACGCGATGTCGCCCCGCCGGGGCGTCGAGGCGAGATTGCTGACTCGCGGCTGTTAGCCGCCCCCTCGCAGCGTGAGAGACCGCCCCGACGACGTGCCGAGGCGCCCCCCGGGGCGCCGAGGCGAGCTGTCTCTGGGCATCCAGTTCGACGATGCTGGCCCCAGCTGTTCGCTGAGGCCCCATCTACTAGTGCGCCCCCTCCCTGCGGCTGTTAGCTGCGACCCGCTCGCTCATCGCAAGTATCCGCGGCTGGTAGCCGCCCTCCCTCTACAGAACGCCTCTGGCCCTCCGTGCTTCCCCCAGGGCGCGCGGGCCTGCGGGCCCCGCGAGAAATTGCAAGTTTCCGCGGCTGTCAGCCGCCCCCCTGCTACAGGGCGCCTCTGGCCCTCCGTGCCCCCCCTGGGGCGCGCGGGCGTGCGGGCCCCGGTCGACGTCGGCTGTCCTGCGTCGGCCTCGGTGGGCGGGCTGGGTCGGCAGTTTCCGATGCTTCGGTTCGGCCCGCGGCTGGCGCTTTCGTGTTCCTCCTGATCATGTTCGTCGTTGGCGCGGGCCGGCGTTTGGTTCTCCTGGCCGTTGGTTCACGGACGCGGTGTTCCAGGCTCGTTCGTGGCGGCGTCACGATTTTCGACGCTTGGCATCAAGTGTGCGCGGGTTTCAGGCCACGCGCTGGCTCCTGTCGCTGTGCAAGTACTTCGAGGACCACGGGCTTCCGGTGCTCCCAGGCTCGGTAGCTCGCCTTTGAGCGGCGCTGCTCTAGCCCCCTGCTTCTCCTCCCCGCTGTCGCCCTCGCCTCTTCGGTTTCGGCCTCGCCTCCTTTCCGCGCTTGCCAGCTGTAGTTTAGGCTTTTGCCCAATGCTGCGTAGGCCTGGCTGTCGCTTTACTTGCGGGCGCCGCGCGGCTGCCCGCTAGCGGCTGGCAAACAAAAAGTACCCCCACCAGCGTTGGACCGAGTGCAAAGCAACTCGTCCCGGTCTCGCCCCAAAGGACCCACGCATGCGACCCCAGGCCGCCTGCGACGAATTCCTGGCCCCCTGGTTGCAGAACGGCTACGATGCCCACTCTCTCAGCCGCCAGCGCAGACTTCACGCCGAGTCCGACCGCGAGGACTGGGGCAACGCCGGGCGCCCAGGCAAAGGGCTAGACCGCGACGCCTCCGCGGTGCGAAGTGGCAGACAGGGCAAGCGCAGCCGCGGCTGGGACGAACCTGCTGCGGACAGGAGACAAGAGACACAATTGGTAGCCACCGTCCACCTTTCCCACCGCGCCTCCCTCTTCGCCTCCCGCCCTGGGTGGGCTGCGACTCTTGTGCTTGCAGCGATCAGCTGCCTTCCCCTCCTCCCTTCTCCTCCTCCCTGGGCCTCACCTTGGGCATGCCCCTGCCGAGGCCCACTTTGCCTCTTCGGCCACAGATGCCAGCTGTACCTTGGGTGTCCCTCTGCCGAGGTCAGCCATTCCGTCGAAGTGATTTGCTTCCTACGTACGATCAGCTGCCTCATATGACCTCTTAGGGGTCTGGTCAGGCGAGTGCGGGCGTGCCCCCCTGGGGTGTCCGCCCCGCCGCGCGATTGCCGCAGGGGTTCATGTCGGTGGGCTGGACGACTGGGCCCCGCCCCTGGCATTGGCCCCACTTCGCCCAAGGCGTCGTGGCCGGCGCTGGCCTCCGCTTGGTCTCCCGCCGTTCCACCGTGGGCTACCTGCTGGGCTGCGGCCCCTTGCGCGGTCAGCTGTTAGCTTTACCTTGGGTATCCATCTGCCGAGGTCATCCATTCCGTCAGGTGTTTCGCTTCCTGCTTGCTCTTGATCCGCCGAGGCTCTCCGAGTGTTGCAGCGATCAGCTTCGTACCTAGGGTATTCCTCTGCCGAGGCTTTCCGATTCCTGCCAGTGGCCCCCCTTCGCCCAAGGCGCCACGGCCCCCCTGTCAGGCACTTGTGGGCGCCAGCCTCCGCGCGGCCGCCCGCCGCTCCACCCTCGGGCGCTCCCTTGCACGAGCTCGTCGTGCCGGTCATTCCACTGCCTCCAGGTTCGTGCGCGCGGGGCGCTTGGGCGGCTGGTCGCATCGCTTGGTCTGATGTCCTACCTGTGCGGCAAGTTTGGGTTCGCTGCCTCCATCCCGGGTAAGCGCTGCGTCCGCCTCTCGCCTGCACGGTCTGCGTGTTCGACAAGGTCGCTTGGGGTATCGCGGGCCTCTCGTCGCGGCCTGGCGCTGCTGGCCCACCCACTGCACGGTTCTCTCATGCCAGCCATCCTCAATTCTCAGTCGCGTGCACGCGGGGCGCATGGCGCTCTTCGTGACGTTTGACCTGTTGTCCTACCTGCGCAGCAACCCTCGCCCTTGTCTCTCGACCTCGGCTACGCGCCGCTCGCGTTCCCCGGGTGACTTGCCGACGCCGACCAGAGGTGGCCCGCGGTCCCACGTGTGCGACCATCTCGCTCCTGCGAACCCTGGGGTTGGGCCCGCGTCTTTTTTGACCTTCACAGGCTCGGGGCGCCCATGGTTGAGTGGCCCGCTACCCGCGCGCGCTGGCCGCCGAGGGGCTTTAACCCGCGCCATTTTGGCTGCGCCCTCCATCTTGTGCTCGCGTTTCTGCTGTTCTACCCGTGCGGCGTGGTGCTCGCCTCGTCTTCCGTTGCGGCTCTGTCTCGCGATTTTGGCTGCGTCCACCAGACTGGTGCTCGGGTTCGTGTTTTTCCCGGTCGGCAAGGATGGAGCCGCCCTGGCCGTCGCGCTCTTCTTTCTCGGCACGCTCTTCTGGCGGCTGCTTGCTGGCCGGGCGGCGCTGGCGCACTCTCTTCCGCGCGCTGGCTGCCACTCACCTCGCTGTCTTCCCCTAGCTAGGAACGCGACCCGCCCTGGCGCGCTCGGCGTGCGACTTGTCTTCGCGCGCCCGCGGGCCAAAAGTATCCCCACCAGCTTTCAGAAAAGCTGCCGATGAGAGCTGATCTTCTCGAGGCCCTCTTGAGGTCCTCTTCGTGCTCTTTCGATGCTCTCTTGGGGCTCCCTTGGGGCTCGTTAGGGGTGTTTTGGGGCCATCTTGGGCACCTCTGGGGGCCGTGGAGGGCCTCTTGGGGCCATCTTGGACGCCGGGGGGGGGGGTGGTCCTTCATCTAGCCGCCCCCTCAAGAGGCTTCAGAACTGTCTCTTGTGGCCCTCTTGGGGTGTTATTGATGCACTCATGGGCGTTCTTGGTGCCGTTTTGCGGGCCTCGTGAGCCCCTCTTGGGGTTTTTTGGGGCCATCTTGGAACATCTTGGACGCGAACCGGCGAGGAGGCAAGTTTATTGACCCCCCCGAAGTTTTTGAACGAATTTGGGCTCTTGGGGAGGTCCTTGGGTTGTTCCGAGAGCACTTGGGGCCCTATATATATATATATATATATAATATATATACTATTAATATTATTATTGTTACATTTTTTGTAAAAAAAAAGATTTGTGTCGGATGCTATTTGGAACCATCTTCGGCTATCCTGAACCATCTTGGAAACCATCTTGTAGCATCGGAGGCCCTCTTGGAGCCATCTTGGGCGAAACAAGCGCGGGGCGTGGTATGGAGGGAGGGGTAAGCCCTTCCCCGAACCCGAAACGGAAGAAGGGTGGTGTGGAAGAGGAAGGAAACAACTCGTCAGGCCACCTACGCCCAGAGTGCTGGTGTAATTATGACGTCGGGGTTCAGGGGATGCCTGCGGCCACCGACGGCCGCCCAGTTTTGATCGTTGAGGAGGATTGCTAGTAGAGCCATCACGTGTCACATGGACCTCTTGGAATGGTGCAGCTGCTGGTCCGTTCTTGTCAGGTAGTTCGTGATTACATGGAGCTCGTGTCACGGGGACGAACAAGTTGCTAGGGCTACTCTGTGAGCAGTGCTTGGGGGTAATGAGATGGTGTCCATCATCGTTCTTGGCATCCCCAGCTACTTTGGATCAGGTCTGCCTCGCCTTTGCCCATCGTTCGCCCTGCGAGCGCAGGTATATATCAGAGGCTGCGGGGATGGCCGCCAGCGCCTTGACTGAGGCAGTGTCTTTTGAAAAGCGCAGTGCGGAGGCCAGAAAAATCTTAACCAAATATCCGGACCGCATCCCCGTGATTTGTGAGAAGGATGCGCGCTCCAACATACCCGACATTGATAAGAAGAAGTTCCTGGTGCCTGGGACCATGCTGTGTGCCGAATTCAAGTACATAGTTTACAAGCACATCGACCAGGCAAAGGACGCGTCCTTCACTTCCGACCAGACCATCTACCTCTTCGTGAAAGGAACCTCCCCGAAGACTGGTGCCGTGATGGCAGAGATTTACGACCAGTACAAAGCCGACGACGGTTTTTTGTACATGAGCTATAGCGCGGAAAACACGTTGGGTTGATCTGGATCGCCCCGCGGTGAGCCGACCTGCCTGTGGGTTTGGAGGCTGCCAGAAGTGACCCTGGCCCAGGGTGTCTCCAGCTCTCCCCGCCGTCCCGGGTTCCCTGGGGCCCCTGGGGCCTCGCCAGTGGTTTTCTGGAGGCCACCCTGGCACTGAGATCCGACGTCCCAAACATATTGCATTATCGTAGAAAAACTCGACCGGAACCCTGGACCCATTCTTGTTGTTGTTGTTGTTGCTGTTGTTGTTGTTGTTGTTGTTGTTGTTGTTGTTGTTGTTGTTGTTGTTGTTGTTGTTTCTGTCGTTGTTGCTGTTGTTGTTGCACTCCTTTTATAATCGTTTTTTTTTGTTTCTCTCTCTCTCTCTCTCCCTCTCTCTTTCCGTCGCTCTCTCTCTCTCTCTCCCTCTCCTGTCTCATTCCTCTTGCTCTTTTAGTGACTGCGCCTAATACACGTGGCAGGTCAGGAAGATGTCACCCCCAGAGGGGATACGATCGAAGACGAACAGGGCGGGTATCGGGGGTTTGGGATATACGTGGAGAGGTACGCGCAAGCAGATACGAGCGACAATTCTTAAAATGTTTGTTGTTGTTGTTGTTGCGAGACAGATTTGTGAGGGTCCCAGAACCCGAAACAAAAGAATGTTGCCCATTGTGAAGCAATTGCGACGCCTGGATCTCAGGGGCCTCCCTGGAAAAGCTGGGGTCGCCTTGGGCCAGGGTCGCCTCAAAGCATCCCCCGACGGGCCCCGGGCGTCACAGGGCCCGGGTCGTGGTGGACGGCGCGGCCCGTGGCGGGTTTTTGCATGGCGCCCGCCGACAAATGTCGCACCAGACGTCGACAGAGTGCTGTACAGTAACCAGCCCTGCGGTGCGCCACGTGGGGCAAATTCCCTCGTTATCACCAGGGCCATACTCGCGGCGCCCACGAAGGGGCCAGGGCGAGGGGAGCGGACGCCTTCAGGAAAGCGCCCCGCCATTCACCTGAGCCCTCCCCTGAGAAGCCGCCGAGGAGGGGCCGATCCATTCCAAGAGGCCCCTCCCTGCCTTCTCGAAAGGTTGCCGCCCCCTTCGCCCCGCGCTCTTCTGCTCGGTGCCGACCACGGCCATCGCCGATTGTGTTCTCTTCCGCGTCGGTCCCCCGAGAGGGGCCCCACACAATTCGGGGACCCCCCTGGACTTGACTCGGCCAGACCGCTCTCACACTGGAGACCTCATCGTCGATCCGCATCTCAGCCCGTCGCTCGCATCAGCGCCGTCGTTCTCTCTGTATGTCTCTGCTGACGTCCATCGAACAAGGAAGAACTGCGACTAAGCGCGGGCGAAGTGTTCACCCCCGCTGGGGAACCCCTGCCTGGGTCCAAATCGACGGGCGGTTACCAATCGGTCGTTTTTATTTTGATTCCCAGATTGAAGCCTTCTTTAGGTGCCTTCCTATTTCAAGTGTTGAACGGTCTTTCCTTCTCCTTCCTTCTCAGTGTGGAGGCGGAAGCCCACGCTACTTGCACTTCTTCCGAACGGTGGGTAGGGGTAGGGTTCACATATGGCTGCCTATTCGCAACTGGGCCTGCGTCCTGCAGCATGGGGGAGACTTATCGCGCGAGACGTTTCGAGTCAGGTTGAAACAAATAGTACAACAACAGGAGTAGCGAGCTCGCGCCTGCAGTAGACGTCTGCCCAACAGTGCAGCGAGGCGTCAGCCCTCGCATCCAACGACGGACATACGCTCAAATCCGTTCTCCATCAGCTGGCTCCCAAGAGTCCGCTGGGGAGGGACAAAGACAGACGACAGGATTCAGTTCCAGGGGGAAATGGGGATGATGTGGTAGAGTGAGTGCTAGGAGGAGGATGAGGAGGGGGATTGGTGAGAGAGAGGAAGAGGAGGAGTGGGAGGGGGAGCGGGAGCAGGAGGAGGAGGAATATCATGTCTTGGGTTTAGGATGAGGATAGGGGTGGATGATGATGACGACGATGATGATGATGATGATGATGATGATGATGATGATGATGATGATGATGTTGAGGACGATGATGTGGATGAAAGCGATGTTGACCATGATGATAATAATGGTGGGTATCATGAGGATGATGCTGATTATGATGATGCCGATACTGCTGATGATGCTGATGACGGCGATGATGATGCTGCTGATGATGATGACGGTGGTGGGGATCATGATGACGATGATGCTGATGATGATGATTATGATGATGCCGATGCTGATGATCATGATGCTGCTGATGATGATGCTGTTGCTGCTGATAATGATGACACTGATGCTGATCATGATGATGCTGATGCTGATGATACTGATGGTGGGGATGATGATGGTGATGATGATGGCTATGACGACGCTGATGCTGGTGATGCTGATGCTGACCATGATGCTGCTGATGATGATTATGCTGATGATGCTGCCGATGATGATGATGATGATGATGATGATGATGATGATGATGATGATGATGATGGTGATGTTGATGATGATGATGATGATGATGATGATGATGATGATGATGATGATGATGATGATGATGATGATGATGATGATGATGATGATGATGATGATGATGATGATGATGATGATGATGATGATGATGATGATGATGACAGTATTGGTGATGCTGGTGACGATGCTGATGACGATGATGATGATGATGATGATGATGATGATGATGATGATGATGATGATGATGATGCTGCTGATGATGCTGCTGCTGCTGATGATGATGATGATGATGACAATGCGACGATGATGACGACGATGTTTATGCTGACGATGGTTATGACGATACTCTTGATGATGAGGATGATGGTGGGGATCATGAGAATTATGATGATGCTGATGCTGATGATCCTGATGATTCTGATGATGATGCTGTTGCGGCGGATGATGAGGAAGAAGGTATCGATGATGCTGATGATGATGACGACGATGACGATGACGAAGATGATGGTGATGATGATGCTGACGCAGATGCTGATACTGATGACGATGCCGATGTCGATAATGATGATTCTGATTATGCCGATGATGATGCTGATGATACTCATGTTGTTGATGATGATGAGGATGAGGATGATGCTGATGACGATGCTGCTGCGATGCTGATGATGATTGTGATGACGATGCCGCCGACAACCATGACGGCGACGACGACGACTGCGACGACGACGGCGACGTCGACGACGACGACACGACGACGACGACGATGGCGATGACGATGACGATGCTGATGATGAAGAATATGATGCTGCTGATGATGATGCTGATGAAGATGAAAATGATGACGATGATGACGATGATGACGATGATGATGATGATGAATGTTGATTGATGATGATGATGATGATGATCATGATGATGATGATGATGATGATGATGATGATGATGATGATGATGATGCTGATGCTGATGATGATGATGATGATGATGATGATGATGATGTTGATGTTGATGTTGATGTTGTTGATGATGATGATGATGATGCTTATTATTATCGTGAGTATTATTATTAGTATGATGATGCTGGTAATGCTGATGGTGATGATGGAGCCGCTGCTGTTGGTGATGCTGCTGCTGTTGTTGCTGCTGCTGTTGCTGTTGATGTTGATGTTGATGTTGTTGTTGTTGTTGTTGTTGTTGTTATTGTTGTTGTGTTGTTGTTGTTGTTGTTGTTGTTGTTGTTGTTGTTGTTGTTGTTGTTGTTGTTGAATTCTCACTTCTGAAGGATCATTATTGTTGATCCCCGCCCACCGGTGCATACTGTTTTTTCTCAATCAAAGTATGTCTTTCGACGCTCGCACCCTGTCTTTTGACAGGGAAAGTCTTCATGCTCAAACTTAGCCCCTGCCCCCCGGGTTACAACAACAACGGCTCCCGCTTGTGACTTCCTTACAGTTTAGCCAGGACCTCCGATCCCGCCCGAGACTTCCTCGCATTTTATGTAGGAATCGCGCTCTCTCTTGGGGCTTCCTTACAATTTATACAGGAATCGCTCTCCCAGCGCTCTGGAGTCGCGCTCTCGCTGGAGACTTGCTTGCAACTTACTGAAGAATTGCCTGGCGTTGGAATGTCCTGCAATTTGCCCAAGCGCCGCGCTCCCGACACCCAGGCACCCATGAGTCGCGCCCGTTGTGGCCCCATGTGCATGCCCTTCGTGACCCCGCTGTCGCCATTTGTGTCCCCCTCACTGTCCTACGTGGCCCAGTTGCTACCCTCAGTGGCCCCATAGTTGCCTTCTGTGGCCCCGCATTATCTGCACTTCGTGGCCCCCGCTCGTTCGCGCTCTTCGTGGCCCCATACGCATTCCCTTCGTGTCCCCGCTGTCGCCTTTCGTGGCCTACTTCGTGCCCTTCGTGGCCCTGCTGTCGTTCTCTCTCGCTCTCGCTTTCGCTCGTTGTCGCCGTCGTCGTCGTCGTCGCCGTCGTCTTCGACGTCGTCGTCGTCGTCGTCGTCGTCGTCGTCGTCGTGGTCGGTCCCCGGTCCGTCCCTTTTGGGGTCGGGTCGACGGTCCGCGGCCGCCCCGTCGATCAACGCTGCCGCTGGCCAGGCCGACGGTCCGCGGCCGCCCCGCCGCTTGCCCGGGTCCGGCCTGCAGGGAAGAAAGTATACCTCCCAAGAGGGTTTCGATCGAAGACGAAGAGGGCGGGTATCGAGGGTTTGGGGAATACGCGTCGTTGGACACTCGAGCATAGAAGGGCGAACGGTCTTTAATTATTGTTGTTGTTGTTGTTGTTGTTGTTGTTGAACTTTGTTTATTGAAGAATAATTATTGTAGTCCTCCCCTCTGGTGATCAATGTGTTTTTTCAAATGAAGTGTTCCCCCAGGGCTCGCACCCGGTTTTTATCAGGGAAAGTCACTAGGGTAAATTTGCGTTGTTGGCCCCCGAACTACAACAACAACGTCTCTGGCTTGATATTTCCTCACAAATTATTCCCAAATCGCGCTCTCGCACCTGACTTCCTCACAATTTATGCAGGAATCGCGCTCTCGCGTGGGACTTCCTCGCAATTCTAGACGCTTCGCGTAACCCGGGCAGACAGCGCAGAGGAGGGCTGCCAGGCTTACACCAGCCCAGAGGGGACCGTGCGCAGAGCGGGCCCCCCTTGCCGCACACTACATGACTGGAAAGGAAATCTACAAGAAGACCCACGCCATCCTCGGAGTTCGTGACACCGCAGGCTCTTGGCACGATAGGCCTGAGCAAGTCGACCGCGTCCTGTGGGACAGTCGCAGTAAGATTTGGCACACTGCGCCCCCCCCTCCCAGGCTCCGCCTCGCGCCTCCTCGACCACTACTTCTCCCAGCGCCTCGGCATCGTCGTCCCCGGCAGACCCCGACCCAGGTGGGGCAGGCTCGCCTCCATCGTCCTCACCCCCAGCGGAAGCGCCCCGGGGATTGACGGGGAATCTACGAAGCCTACCACCCTGGAGCCAGGTTCGTCGCCTGTCTCATGGCACAGGCCTGGCACGCCGCGGAACTCAACCCTACCCTCCTGGACGCCGTGCTGGGCCCGTCAGTCGACCTACTTGTGTGGATTGGCAAGAAGGCCGGCGCGGAGAGCTCCAACGACATGAGGCCACTCCAGCTGCCGACATGCCTTCGACGACTTTGCGGGGCAACCCTTGCCGATCTGATGGGCCCAGCAGTGGAACCATTCCTAAGCCCCAACCAGGCTGCCAAAAGAGGAGGGCAATGCGGGCCCAACATCGCCAAAGTCACCAGCCACCTGGGGTCAGCCCCCAACCCCCCCCCGGCCTTTGGCCCTGCCTGGCAGGCCCTGCTTGGCAGACACGCGGGCGCCATTGAAAGGTAGATCGACGCGGCAGCCTCTCGAGTCGAAGCGGCCCCGAGCACAGCTGTGATCTTCTGCGATCAAAACAAAGCCTTTGAAAGGATCTCCCTACAGTGGACGGGAAACCTCCTCCGCAAATGGAGGTTGCCCCCCTGGCTCCTGCACGCACTGAACTCACTCATCAGCGGGCGAAGAGTACAAACCTGCAAAGGACAGCACAAGGGGCCTGAGCGACGCCTCCTCCGATCCGTTGGGATGGGAGGCGCCGCCTCCCCGCTCTTGTGGTGCATGGGATACGACCCCCTTATTTCCGCCCACTCCAACATCACTGCCGACGACGACCCCGCATACGTCGATGACCTAGCAGCGTTGCTCAGCTCTACGAAGCAGACGCTGCGCGCCGCCATCGCCCTTCCCTGGGCTGCGCGCGCCGCCGGGCTCCTAGTTGAAGCGCACCGTTGTAGAGGTATCAGGGCCGCTGACTCCGATGCCTTCAGGGAAGCTTTTGAAGAG
The DNA here is from genome assembly GCA_963575745.1 of Prorocentrum cordatum. Lineage (NCBI taxonomy): Eukaryota > Dinophyceae > Prorocentrales > Prorocentraceae > Prorocentrum > Prorocentrum cordatum. Next base: position 863,257 of record CAUYUJ010015571.1, on the reverse strand, counting down.
GCCCCAGTCCACTATGAGCAAGACGGGGACAGCGCCCTGATCACTGGGCTTCCAGGCGAACTGATTCTGACCCTCCTCGCGGGAGTCGTGGACCAACAGGCCATCGACTCATGCGCCCCCTTTCAGCGCCCGTGCAGTTGTACCTTCAAGACTGCCCTCGTGCCCGCAGGAAGCCATGACTGGTGGCGTAACCGCATGGAATACACCCCCTTCGGGAGCTCCTCAGTGCGGGGCCAGTTGCCGTGCCTCGGCGCCGCGGCGGTCTCTCGCGCGGCGGAAGGTGAGCAGCCCCCCCCCCAGGGGGGCGGCTCACTGAGGCGCAAGAGGACGCCCTCACAATAGGGACATGGGAGCGTCCGCCCCCCAAGATGAGGGGCGCAGCCACGGCCCTCCACCTAGCTAAAATGCCCCCCGCCCGCGCCGCCGCGGCATGGAACTCACGCCTGGTCTCCGTTGCCCCCTGCGCTGCCCACTACTCCACCCCCGACGTCGGGCAAGAACGCGTTCTACGCGCGCAGCTCAGGGCCGCGTTTGGGCATGCCGCGGCGTCGTGGGTCCCCGACTATATCCCCACGGGGCTAGGCATGGGCTTCCAAGTGCCTGGTGCCCCACGGTGCCCGGTGGCCACGGCGCGGGCTGTCTCGGCTAGAGCGCGCGCCCTGAACGACTTCTGGGGGCCCATGCCAGCCAGCGAGCGCGCCAGATACCGGTGGAACAAACTACTGAAGTGGGCGGCCGAAGCCGCGCAGCAACCAGAAACGCCCCGACCCAGACCCAGAGTTATCGCAGAGCACAAGGCGGCGCTAGCGCTCGACCGCGCACATGGGCACCCCGAGCGACTGGAAGGAGAGCGCCTCGGGAAGGTGGTCTACGCCGCTGCGCGGGCACAAATGCACGGCCCGCTGTTCGCCAAATGGCCCACGGAAACCAGTCAAAAGAGAAGATGGCACACCTCGAACGGAGAGGAATGGGGCCTCCTTCGCCGCCGCGCGTCCTACACGGAGGCCCACCGCGTCATCCGCATACCTTGCAACGGCCTTCCAGGCTCTGCAAGGCGGAGAGGTGCGGTCGAGCGGCGCCCCCATCAATGCCCTTGCAGAGCGCGCGCCAAGTGCGTCTGGATCGCAGCCTGGCCCGGCGACGAAGGCGACGCCTGGTGCGCTGGATGCGTCGGTCACGGGCCGCGCTCCTCTGCGCCCTGGCAGCAACTCGATTCGGACTCCCTGCCCCTTACACTGCGGGGCCAAGCGCAAGCCAACGCGCAGACTCAGGACATCCCACGGGCCTCCCGCCAGAGCGGGCCCATATGGCCATTGCCCCCTGTGCGGGCATGGGGGGGGGGGGGGGGCGTCGACAGAGCGCGCGTGGCACTGGTGCCCGGCCGCCGCCCTGGCTTGGAACATCGCACGGGGCCCGGGCCATCCTGAATCCTTCGCCCGGGCCATCGCCTGCAGCGGTGGCCGCCGACCCCTCCATGCGAAGGTGCTGCGCCAGGTCTCCTTCAGATGCTGCGTCGACCTTGCCTCCGCCCTCCTCGAAGCCAGTGGCGCGGCGAGACTCATTCTCCAGGGCATCGTCGCCGCAGACGCCGATCAGCAAGGCGACGGCGACGATGGCGACCGCGATGGCGACGGGCCTCCGAGGCGCGACAGCCTGGACGAGACAGCCGCTTCGGCAATCATGCAAGGCGCCCTTCCCGCGTGCCACCCGCTCGCCACTCGCGACAGGACCATGTGCGGAGCCGCCGGGCCGCGCATGACCCGCCGCGCGCGACGCGCAGGGGGAAAGGCGCGCAGGCCCCCGTCGTCGCCGGCCACTTCCGCGCAGGAGACAAGCTTGCAGTAATCCAGGCCAGCCAGATGCGTGCGGGGCGGATGCTGCCCGGTCGAGGCTGGTTCCCCTGTCCCAGGGTTGACGACGACCCCGCGGCTAGCTGGACGTCAGCATGCTGCCGAGACTGCCGCGCACACGCGACAACGCTGGCAGCGAACGCCGACCTTGAACCGGGGGGCGAAGTGACCGTCCGAAGCTCCCCCTACCCAGACACAGACAGCACCCAATGGCCATGCGAGGTCACCTTCGATGGCGGCGCCCGAAGAATCGACGGCCGCGCCAGGGTCTCAGGCGCAGGCGCGATTTTGTGGCACCACGACCCAGCGACAGGTACCCCCATAATAGTGGCGGTTGCCATCGTAGCGTTCCCCGGATGCAGCAGTGCACAGATGGCCGAGGTAGCTGTTTGCCGCGCTGGACTTGCACTCCCCCCCCGCCTCCACGGCCCCCTCCGGGCCGCCGGGGTTGTCGGGGGCAACTTAGCAGCCATCCGATGCGGTGCCGGCACGGCCAGGTACAGGAGGCTACACCTGGCTCAGCAAATGGAGGACGCACTCGCTCAGGCGGAGAACATTGGCTGGGTGCTTTCTCGGCAGGCCGTGAGACGCCGCCTGAATAAAGCTGCAGACAGCCTCGCCGCCCTCGGGGTGTTCTGGGCGGATGCGTTACTCAACGCAGGCGACCTCGCCGTCCACGCTCGCATACATTGGGCAGAAGCCCGCAGCGCCCTCCCAGCCCACTTCGCGATCTCTAGACATCGACCTTTGCGACCCGACGGCGTGTGCCGCCGCCTTCCGCCTGGAAAATCCCCCGCCCCCCCCCCCCTCTCGCTCCTGGTCGCTGATCGATCGATCGCCCCGCCCGCCGAGGCCCCCCCGGCAGCGGGCCGCGGCCCCCCAGCTTTGCAAATTACTCTCAGCGGCGGCTAGCTGCGACCCTGGAGGATGCCCAGGCGCAAGTGTAATCAAGGGCCGCTGGCTCGCTGGCAAGCATGCGAGGCATGTCGCCCAGACGGCCCCATGCCGGCAGATGGCCTCCCCCCTTTCCGCGCCCGCGAATGCCCCTGGCTGCGTCGGGCACATTTCAACGGCGAATGGTGCTGGTAGTGTGAGCTCTGTCAGAAGCACTGTGACGGGAAGGGGCACCTGCTCCAATGGGGCCACTGACACGAAAGCGACAGGCAGTGGGGCAGCGGGTGGCCCGACCCCCAGGAATTCACCTCTGCGGGCAACCTGTGGACCATGACTAATGGAGGGGAATATGACCACGTCCACGGCTGCAACATCAAGAGGTACCCATGGCGCGGGTGGACGCCGACGGCGCCGGAGAAATACCAAGGGCGCCCCCACCTCCCCGGCTGGTTTTTCCCAGAGGACTGGGATCACGTTCTTATCAACTTTCCCTTCAGGGACGACGCCTTCGACTTCGTCACCCCCTCAGTCACCATCCATTCCACGGGGGCACGCCCTCGCCAGCAGCTGAGGAGGGCCTGGGCACGAATCATGAACGACCAGGAGTGGCGCGAGGCTGACGGACGGGCCTCGTGACAGAGACACCCCTGGCCACGCCGCCGCCTACAACCACCACCCCCGATTCAGACACCCCGCGGGAGAGGACATGCCCAACGCCTCCAGCAGAGCATCGCCCCAGGAGTCAGCCGACAGATCACGCGCGGAGGCGCCGGAGGGAGAAGCAGGCTTCGGCCACGGAGACACGTCCCCACCAGGGGTACGGAAGGTAATGCTGGAGTCGCCGGCCATGGCTGCGGCCGAAGCCGTCAGGCAGCTATGCTCCGTTCCCACCAGCTGTGGAATCGCTCAGTTCTGTCTTCACGCACCGCTAGGAGAGATCCCGCATGCCGCCCTCCCCCCACCGCACTGGGCGCAGGATCTAAGGCAGAGAGGACGGGTTTTCGAAAGACTGGCCTGGACCGAGTGCACGGCGGCGACCGAGACCGTCTGGGGCAATTCTGTCAAGGCCAGGACAGACCTTATCAGAAGGCAGAGCTGCGCCCTGGGAGTTTCCGCCACCCCAATCGATCAGAACTCAGAGTTCGATATCCTTGACCGCTACCAGCTGAGCAGCGCCTTTCCGCACCGGGACGGGAGGGTGCTGCTGCATCTACAATGGCCCTCGGCGTTCAGGGTCCTCCTCAAAGGGCAGGATGCGGGACAGGACGCGCGCGTCCTCCTTCTCAGCCTCACCAACCCAGCAGTGGTCCAAGTCGCTTCCGTCAAACTTCTATGGCCCCCCGACCTTGGAGGCGCAATCCCTCCGGGCGACTGCCAGGCGCTGGGTTTCCCAACGGGCTCCCGGTACCCCAGCAACGAATGCATCGTCGTTTGCAACGCCGCTAAGTTCGGGGTATTCCACGCAGATTACAGCATCGACCGACCCAACTACGTAGGTGAGCCATGGCACAGGCTGGACCGGGCGCCCTCCGAGATCCAGTTTTGGCGGATCTCGGCAGCAATCGCCGAGATCTACAGGCTGCAGCAGGCCCCCCGCGACCTCATTGGCACCCCCCTGGGCGTCATCACCTACCTTCTCACCTTCCGCGCAGCCGACAGAAGGGATAAGGCCATCGCCAACGACGCCCGCAACGCCGCCAAGTGTGGGCAGGCTCTCAAGGCGCGTGCCACAGCCACCCTGGAGGCCCGCTTCCCCTGCACCGACCTACCTGCGCCCGGCGCCGTCTCGGCGATGCCCACTCACCCCGCCGTGCTTCCTGCCCCCCTCCTTTCACCGACGCAGAGGTGGAGGGCGCCGCGGGGCAGGTGTTTCAGCGCGCCCGTGACCTACCAGCGCCGAAATCCCTGGAGGACGGCGCCAAGCGCCACAGTCTTAACCGCGACGCCACAGGGGCCCTGGCAGCCTCCACCCGCCATCACATGACGATCGTACGTGGTCCCCCTGGTACAGGCAAGAGAATTTTCTCGGTTGCGACCATGGACACATGGGCGGATGCGCTCTTCCCCGGGTTGTCGGTTGCCCTGGCAGCAGGTCCCAGCGCGGCCGCCGACCAGCCGGCGCTGGCCCTAACTACTCGCCGCTCACAGAGACAACAAACTGGCCTCCAACTCGGGATTCCCATCCAAGCGCGCGCGCCTTGCCAAGGACTTTAAGGCGGCAGAGGAGCTGGCGGGGTTTACCCCAGGAGGGCACTACCAGAGGGCCAACGGCAGGCTCCCTTACGAAGGCGGATCACCCTCCAAGGACTTCCCCGCCTTCAGGGCTCAGCTGCTCAAGGGCGCGAAGTCCGTCATCGCCGCGCACGGATCTGCCGAAACACTAAGGAAGGCCGCCCCAGTTGCCCCTCTCATCATAGACGAGGCAGGACAGGCGCGCGAGCTCATGGCGGCCATGTCCTTGGACAGTGTCATTCGCTCAGGAGGGCACCTAGCGCTGGTCGGCGACCCCGAGCAGCCCCCCCCCGCTGTCATCTTCAGAAGGGCAGCAGGCCAAGGGCTGTGCCTCTCCATCTTCCATGCGTTAGGGGAACGCCAGTCAGCCGTGATACAGCTCAGTCTATGTTACCGCATGCACCCCCTGCTGCTGGCCTGGCCCAACTGGTTTTCTCCAATTGCACAATGCAAACTGGACTGGCCCACCCTCTGGCTCAGAGGCCCCTGGTCAAGGGTCTACCATGGCAGGAGTTCCAACCCTGGAGCAACGACAGGCTCAAAGAGCTAGCGCGCGCCGCCCGCGCCATCAGCGACGACGCGCACGAGATGCTGAGCGACCTGGACCCTGGCAAGCAGCCCGCAGAAGAGCGGCACTGGTTTCTACTGGTCGACAACCCTTCCCTGGAGGCCACATCCAATCTACACGCAGGATGCGCCAACCTACTGGAGGCAGCGCAGGCGGTAGACATCATGCGCGCCCTTCTTCCCGCAATGGAGGGAGGAGTCACGGTGCGGGTGGTCATCGGCTATCAGTTGCAGTGTGCCATCCTCGAGAGCGGATGGCCCCAGAGCGCCCGCAGCGTCAGCGGCGCACTCAAGCGGGCCAAGGCCAAAGGCAAAGGGAAAGGGAAGGATGAGATAAGCAAAGGGAAGGGCCCCGCCGCATGCCCCCCATCACGCCCGCCCGACGCAGGCGACTACGCCAGCGTCTTCGAGCAGAAAGATTCAGGACCCACGGGCATCTCCATGCGGTTCCCAGGCATTCGGCGCGTTGCAGGGGAACGCCTAGCAAGCGGCAGGCTCACCCTCTCGACTATTGACTCCAGCAAGGGCGGCGAAGCGGATCTGGTCATCTTCCTGACAACCAGGTCCAACAGATGGCATGACTGGGGATTCATGGACAACGCCAACAGGGTGAACGTGGCAATCACCAGAGCTACGCGCAATGTGATCATCATCGGTGACGGACGGATGTTCGCCACGGCCGCGGGATCTCGCCTCCGTGAGCTCTCCGAGTACGGCCGCTTCGCCAAGCTGTGGGTGCGCTTCCAGCACCCGGGGCAGATCGGCAGTCGATGGGCCCTCACTGTCGACGAGGAATTCGACCCCGTCACGGACCTCACCTCCTGGATTCCAGAACCCCCCTCCCGCACAGGTGACGAAGTCATCGAGGGGCTAGACAACGCGATAGTGAAAGCCCGAGCCTCAATGGAGAAGAACTTCGCCGACAAGATTGCAGCTCCGCTGGGCGCAGAATTTTCATGGACCTGCCTTGGCGACGCCATGCGCAGCAGCCTGCAGAAACTCGTCGATGACCCCGACCCCGCCATGGGGGTGGTCATGTACACCGTCTCTGGCCCACACCCCCCACCAGTTCTCCATGGCCGATGCGCCGAGGCAGCCGGGCCTATTCGACCGTAAGGCGCGGAGTCACCTAGGGTTCTGCTGCGACGTAGAACTGGGCATAGACCCCAGCAACCTTGTCTACAATCTGACGTGGGCAGCGCTGGTCTGGAGCTCAGCCGCCCCCGACGAGTCGTTCCCACCCCTGCCCGGGGTGAAAGGCCTCAGCCACCGCCCGAAGGGCGCCAGCTGTTGCGCCCCCCCCCCGAGGTCCCGCACCAGTTCCCAGGGGCGTTGAGCAAGGAGGCGGGGGGATGCAGGGAGATGCAGGAGGCGCCGCGCACGCGCAGGAATGCAGCACCTGAAGTCCCTACTCCGCGCGGGCCAAGCCAACTCAGCGCTAAGACGCTCCCTTCTCAGCAGCGACGGCCGCCCCCTGGACACCCCCGCGCTCAGCTGCGCGAGCCTCGGGCGACACTCTGGCCCTTTCCACATCCAGAGGCCACTGGGGGCATCATAGAGGCAGCCATGGGCATCTGCTTCCCTTGGCAGAACGTCCACCTCGAGCACAGGACCACCTTCGCAAGCGCATGGGGCTTCCACCTGAGTGCTCTGACCACCCTACACGGGAAATTCGAGGACGCCATCAAACGCATCAGCACGCTCTTCACGTACGCGCACCACCACAGGGTTGCAGACGAAAGCGGGTGCCCAAAAACTTGGGCCGGCATGCTGAAAAACAAGTTCCCCCTGGAGGCCCCTTATGGGGTGCTGGAGGCGCTAGTCCAACCGGCCGTGGTCAGTTCCCTGGGCAAGAGCAAGTGCTCCATCTGCACTCTCCACAATGAACTCAGCGGGCCAGAGGAAGGGCTCGGATGCCCAGGCGCAATGACAGACCTGGAGTGCAGCGGAGGAGGAATTCCCATGTCCAACAGGCGGCTCGACGACGACTCCCCCGCTTCCCCGACCCCCGGAACTTTACTTATCCCGCTAAGGGTGAACGACGACAGGTTCCGCGTCGATCTGGAAGACGGCCGCTTCGATTGCGACGGGGACGACTGCCACAAAAAAGGGATCAAGTCCACGTCCAGCACTTGGGAAGGCGACGATATATGGGACCTACTCGCACAGAACCGCTCCCAGGCTTACTTACAAGGCAAGGACTGCAAGTGGCTGTGCAAGCAGTTCTGGGTCAAATCCGTGGAACAGAGAGGCATCGATGCCCCCCTCGCCCCATGCGATTGCGGCAACAAAAGGTCACTACCGCTGCGTCTGCAGGCCTACAAGAGCACAGTGGAGAAGCCACGTCGTGAAAAGAAGTCACGCGCACTCCCGTCCTTGGCTCGGCTCCCGATCGGATACGGGCGTCCAGATACGGCCCCGACCCCCACCAGCCTGTGCGACCTCGTCATGAAAGCCCCCCCAGCCCACAGCCCCCGGGCTACTGGCACTACCCTACCTGCTCACAAGCTGTCAGACGGGAGATTCGGGCTCGAGTCGCACCTTACTGGCACCTACTCCGCCCAATGCGACACCTGCCCAGCAGGATCACCCCTGTTGGAGTGGGCGGTGACCAGCCCAGCATTAGGCTGCTTCTCGTGGAACCCTGAGCCCGAAGCATCCACCGACGCCGAGACCGGGCTACCGCCCTGGGACCTCATGCCCGCCCTCTGGACCCAGCGGCAGTGGAACGCTGGTTGGGCTTGCAGGCGGTGCCTCATCGACATCCGGAACGTGGCCCCAGGCACGCTGGACTACATACTTGACCAGCAGTCCTCACGCGCGTACCCCACGGCACCAGCCAAGCGGGCAGCGGCAGCAGAGGTGCGGACGGAACGCCACGACATCGCCGTCTACCTCACTCCGGACTGCGCCAACGCTGCAGCCACAGATGCTTACCAAAGCCTGCCACCCCAACCGGAGCGCCGTCCCCTCCTACCATCACTGGCCAAAGTGGCCCCGTCGGGGAGAGCAACGGGCAAGAAGCTGCCGCTCGGGACATCAAATCCTTGTTCCCCTAAATCTCCCCGCCGGCTGGGCCCGCCCTACCAGCCCACTCCACCTCTGGGCTCGCAGGACAGGATTCGCACGGCGCCCTGCGCTCATTGGTCAAGTATCTACTAGAGTGGAACCCCACCATTTACGGGACATGGATGGAGTACGTGGACCAATACGGTGACGGAATACCGGGCGATAAGACCGACGAAGGGTCTTGGCCCCCCAATGTCTTCGCCAATTCCTGGTCAACATCTACCGGGATACGATCCCCGATAACTGCCACCCCCTGACATCCCATGGGACAGCCAACGAGCTGCGGCGGCACGGGTAGTGTATACCTAACGAGGGCCAGCGTGATGCATGCGAGCAAGTGGCGAGCATGCGCTGCCGACCTCGCCGAGCAGCGGGGCGAGTGTCCTCTCCGCCACCGGCTCAGCACCCTATGACAATACCTCATGGGAATGGATCCCACGACCCTCACCGACGGCGCCATCAGAGAATTGGCCAACCGAGATCCAGTTCAGACTGACACGGACTGCGCAACCGCGGCCAACTCTCCAGCGGCATACTGGCTGAACAGGACAGATGAGGCAGCAGACGCCCCCCCAGCAGGCAGCCAGGCCCCGGGGCAGGAGGCAGCTCCAGGCCGCCCTCCCAGGGCAGATTCGCAGACCCCAGGCGACGACGGGGCCAACGACCCTCCAGCGGAAGGGCAAGGCTCGTGCGAGCAGGCAGGCAAGATCGAGGGTGAGCCGGGTGCGCCCGACTGGGATGAAGACGCAGGAAGCGTAGCGGCCACAACCAAGGAAGCGAGCCCGGTCGCGAGCTCGGAACCAGCCGCAGACGAAGGCGAGGAGGAAGACCCCTTCGATCCCATAGGTGCTCTCAAAAACGCGCCTCCAAGGGGCAAATCCTGGACCCTGGACCCCCCGCTCACAGACCGTCGATCGGGTTGCCGCCCTGGCGCTTCGGAGTGCTAAAGACAGCTCCGAGAAGGGAGGCAGCCCAGCCTGGGATATCACGGGGGCCAGGGGCGACCGCGCCCTCAGCCGCGCGGCAGGGGGCAGGGGGCGCGACCGGCCCGCATCGGAAGACACCGAAGACGGGGAAGGGGGAAGGGCGCGCCGCCAAATCACCAAGGGGCAACCCCACGCGCACGGAGATCCGCGGGGCCCCCTGGAGGGACGTCAGGGGTGCTCAGCCATACTACGAGAACCTGAACGACCCCATGGGTTGCGCCCCCATGTACAGATGCACCATTGCATCTGCAGACGTGGAAAGGAACGAGCCCATCCAGGACAAGATTACTCGCCTGCAAAAGACGCTGGGAGGCGCTTTCAATGGCATATGGCACGCGTGGGTTAAACGGGCTGCCCTGAGGCAGGACCCCAAGGGAGGCCACAAGAGCAACCCCAAGCTGAACGCACCCCAGACGTGCGCAGATTTCCTCGAGGCTTGGAGCAACGCAGGCCATGATGCTTATCGGATGGATCGTGACCTCGGGCTCTGCGTAATCTGGGCCGCAGTTAGGGGCAAACACATGAACTCCGTGCGGCGCGACGCCCGCGCGCGCGCCCCGCGCGACTGCGGCAGCAGCGACAAGCCTGCCCCATGAGCAGCCGAGGGCCGAGCTGTCGCTCCCGCGGCTGCACAGGACCCCTGGGCTGGAGCCATCGGCACAGCCACCCCCAGCCAGTGGCAGGGCTGGCAGGAATGGACCGCGTGGGATCGCCGTGAAGCCCCATGGATGGACTCAGATTGGAAAGGAAGGGGCAAGTGGTCCTAGGGGGGGCGACCGCTACACGGACAAGCGCGCCCGCTGGTGGGCAAAAGATGACGCCAACACCCAAGGCTGAATTGTGCCGGACACGGCCCACCTCAGCATCCCTGGTAACGACCTGCCCAGGGAAACCTGCCCCCCTCTCCTCGACTCCCTTTTGCCCCGAAGGGGCCAGTTTCACCTCGCCGCGCCCGGCTCAGGCCGTAACGCCTGGGGCCGCCCTCCGCTGGGGCGAAGGCTAACCCCGCATCTCACCCATGGCGCGGCATAGCTAGACAGCCCACACTGGACAAGTGGACCACCATCCTCCTTCTCGGGCCTGACGCGGAGGGGCTCGCCCTCCAGCGCCCGACATCTCACCCTCTCGGGCACGGCGGGGCCAGCCTGCCCTTGGCCCCGGGGCCCGCCAGGCGTACTGTCAGACGTCGGTGTTGTTGCCCCCCCCTCCCAGGGCCGCCCGTGTCCCTCGCTGCTCGTGGTTTGGCTCATCACTCTCAGCGGCGGTTAGCCCCGACCCTGGAGGACCACGTGGTGTGTGTTGGCGTTCCCTGGGTCTTGGGTGGAAGTGCCAAGTGGCGGACTGGGTCAGGACTTTGCGCCCCTTGGCCCTCGTGTCTACCACAGCGAAGCTCCCCCCAGGCGCATCGCCCTATGGCATCGGCACGCCTCGCTCGCACAGGCGCCACGTGCCCCGGGAGGTACAGCCCGTGCTGTTCTCGTGGGGATTTGCTTGCCCCTTGTCTAGTTTCGCCTTCAGGGCAGCACTGCCACCAGCGCAGCTCCCTTTACCCTTCCCCGCTGGCGATGCTGACCACGCCAGCTAGTTCCCCCCCCACTCAGAGGCCTGACGCCGTGCCGGCACGCACTGCGTGGCTCACAGTCGCTCGCTTCCCCCTTGCGCTGTGGGGTGGTCTGACAGGCGTTGGCTTCGTTACGGAGTGGTCAGCATTCCGCAGCAGGTGCAGCATTCCAGGCTCACCGTCAGCTTTCCCCAGTTGCGTTGCACCACGGTTCACGACAGCTCAGCCTTTCTGGCTAGCTCGATTCGCCAGGGCGTTTGGAGCCTGGCGCCCCACTGGCGACTCACTCCAATGGCCTCCCACTTGCCCTGACTCAGCACGACGGACTTGACCATCCCGGTTCACGTCTCTACTGTGTGGGTCGTGCCATGGCAAGCACCGAATTCCGTGACACTTTGTCCTGTGCGCGTGCTCGAGCTCTCAGGATGCCGTCCGCCGTCAGCTCCCCCTTTCAGCTTCGCGGCTGCTTTGTGCGTGGGCCGGCCGGCCTGTGCTTGTTGTAGCTAATTAGCTTCGTTCGCGTCCCGGACTTTGCCTTTGCCGCCTGACCTTTGTCTCGCGGCCGCGACCAAAAAAAATAACCCAGGCAGCGCGCAGAGGAGGGGTCCCCCAGTGGAGGCTCTCTGAGCGTCTCGGGGGCCTCTTGGTGATCCCGGACGCCTTTGAGAGCGTCTTGGGTGCCTCGGAGAGCTTCTTGGGGCCTTTTGGGGGTCTCTTGGGAGCCTCTTGGAGGCCTCTTGGGCGCCTGTTGGGGGCCTCCTTGGCGCCTCTTGGGCCCTTCTTGAAGCGCTCTTGGGAGCCTTGGGAGCGCTCTTGGGGCCCTCATGGGCCACCTTGGAGCCATCTTGAGGCCTCGGATGGCCATCGGAAACGAAAAGGCGAGAACGCCCCCCCCCCCCCCCCCCTTTTTGCACGGATTTTGGCTTCTTCGGAACCTCCTGGGGGAGCTCTTTGGCCACTTGGCGCCGTCTTGGAGTGGTCTTTGGGCCTCTTGGGGCATCGTGAATTCAGAGCACCCGATTCGGGCGTGGTTACTGGGGTCCTTCTCGGCTTCCCCACCTCGCGCGGCCCATCAACAAGGAACAGTGAACCGCAAGAAACAGAACTGTAACAATGGAAACTTGAACCTGGAATCGGCGCAGGGAACAGCAAACCTTCGTCCTGCAGCCTGGTGGCCCCGCAAAGGGGGCCGGCGGACTACGAAGCTGAAGGCGCTGTCCTGAACATTCCAGATATATTTGGATCAGCACGCATTCTAGGATCATCCAGTGCCTGAACGAAGTTCGATGAACTGGGAGACGCGCCAACGCAAGGCAGCAATGCCGGGGGGGGCCCAGAAGCCGAACCGCCGCAGGAAGACGGCCGACTTCCCAACATCTGCGAGAAATTGGAGGCGGTCCTCGATGCGCGCAGTATAAATATGTGGCATGCAGAACTACGAGACGAAATGGAACTGCTGGAGGCAACTCCAGTAGAAGAACTCCGCACTGTACCCACGCGTGTGACTTCTGATAACAGTGTGCCGGTCACAGTAGCTGAAGAACAGCAAGGGCACTTGCATGCGCGGGGTAACCCGCGGGACATCTACACAACTGATACATGTCATGTCCCATTGTGTTCCACGGGCGTAGATGACAGTTATGGATTGGATTCCGACGAGCACGGACAATATGTAGAACTAGGTTTTTTTTCGGCAGAAAAATCGAAGATAGTCTTATCCAAACAACAACATAGGATATTTGACTTCGACCGTGTTACCACGATGCAGGTGAATGTAACCGCTGCAGCCAAACGAGCTGCAGTCGTCAAGGAAGACGACTTTCTCGCGAAGGGAGACATCCTGGAACATCCATTCAAGTTATCGCAACCCCTATAAGCTGAACTCAATACATGGTTTTACAAGAAAGCTTCAAACTACAACCTATATCCAAGGCCTCATACATCATGATTTCGAGATGCGCATGCAAAGTGAAATTCGTCAATCAGGAGAAGGGCGAAGTGGAACGTACCATCAGGTTACGCCTGGTACTTCGTGGCCTCATGGGCTTCGAAGCCATCGATGTAGAAACGTTTACAGGAACGGCGTTGCGGTCATGCGGGTGATTACTCGCTAGCGCGGCAGCGTGCAGGAAGCAGTGGATCCTTGCTTCCCTTAACATCAACATGGCCTTCTTGAAGGGGCTCGCATATCAAGAACTCGCTCAAGTGACCAGTGGAAAGGCACGAGTGGCGTGCTTCACCTTGCCACCTGGTCCAGCATCAGTGCGCAGATCTCTCGCTGGATGTGAGCGCTACGGTGAGTCAAGACGCTGTCTACAGTGCCCTGAACCAGGCACCGCCACCAAATATGCGCCCAAAGCCTTCTCACTGACAATCAGGAAGACTACGAGAGGCTCGGGGCTCAGACCCACGTCTTGCGACGGAGTTGGAGGCGAGCCCCGACCCCCTTGCTGCCCGACATGTTGATGATACAAGCATGGCCGGTACTGGGGACACCGTTGACAAATGCGTCAGGTTTGTTGAGGAGTTGAGGATATTTCTGGGGATTGAGAACTTAACAAACATGCATGTGCCATCTGTGCTGCGAGGTGTGCTAGATGCAGCGAGGTGGCGCTACTCTTGACCCAAACGAATACATAAAACAGCTCCGTCCAATCCAGCACCGCGAACTCACGGGTGCTGAAGCTGAGTCCAAAGCATCGAAGATGGTCGCTGACATGCTTGTAAGCCTCAGAGGCGCTCTGGCTTACGTCCTTGTTACACAAGCACGGTGAATGAAACATATATGTTGTGTCAGTCCAGCGTTCCCCAGAACCGACCGGTATGCAAGTGCGACGACTCAGCGCGATTGCCAGGCAGCTGCAGGCCCTCCCCACTAACATCTTGTATATAGCGATGGCACCCACGGGCGAGGTCGATCTGCATGGCGATTCCGGCGACCGTTTCCTGAACGGCGATGCCGATGGAGAGGTCAAAGGCAATGGTACTCGCGTTGCAAACCTGCTAGGGCGTGGACGCGCGCTTGCTGGCAAGCCTGTCGTCCATCTTGTCGACGCGTGCTGCGTGTCTCACCGCTTGCAGGTCCGCCCGGGTCACTGGGCTGAAACACAGGCAGCAGCCCATAACCTGGTGGACTGCTATCCCACGATTGTCAAGCTACGCGAACTCCGCGCAGGGCCGCTGACGCCCGCTCATTTAGAGGGTATTCTTGAGATGGGCGGCCTCAGCGCTCAGGTCGCCCCGGCCACTGATGCGGAAAATGTCTTCGAGTCCCTGTCAAGCAGAGACCTGGAGAGGCCGACCGAATATGCCCTATGGGGTCACATCAGTCGGATGCGGCAAGTGGTGGGGCGCGCTAGTGACTCCGCGAGCTGATCGATCTCGTCGCAGCTGTCGACGAAGTGTTGGACGACCTGAGCAGCGTCCTCAGTGCCTCCGGCGTTTCGGCCGCCTTCATGTTCTGAGCCACGATCTGTTGCTGCTGGGGAAGCTCCCCAATCTTCATTTGGCCCTGGGCAGTCGTCTCGTCAAAGCTTGTCCATATTGTCCTGGCGCTCCTTGACTTCCTCCCCCAGCTTCTTGCGCTGCTCCATGCGCTTGTCGATGGCCTTCTGGCGTTTCGACACCTGGCCCTCCAGTATCTGGTACTCGCTTCCCTGGGGCTTGGCCGGACGACGCTTGGCTTTCCCGCAGTTGTGACAGCATTTCCGATCCCCCTGGTTCGACTATGGCGTGTCCTGCCTGCCGACGCACTTCTTGCAGAGCCACTCCTCATTGGTCCTGGGGTCCATGCTGGGGACCGTCGAACCGCGGTGCTCGTCGAGCAGCAGTCTTGCGGCCCAGATTCGGTGCTCGAGGCCAGGGGATGCTTGTTCCGCCCAGGCGTGCAGAAGGACCCTGGCTTGTGCCAACATGGCTTGAGCCAACATGGCTTGAGCCAACATAGCTTGAGCGAAAATGGTAACGGAAAAACCGGAGGAGGGGAGGAGAAGGAGTAGGAGGAGCAGAAAACCTCGGTCTTTGCCCTTGCCAGTAGAGGCGTGTCTCGGTCACTCTCTTTGTTTCCGAACAAACCAGCACCAGCGCAATCACCACCGGTATCCATCTGGTGGCTACCTCGTAGCCACGCAATGTCTACCGCCCACCGAAAGATAGATTGGTTGTTGCTCTCCTCTGCAGCGGTGTCAGAGCGGTTGCAGGTCTGCACATGCTTCTCAAAGCATCCCCAGTGCTACTTCACGTCTGGTTCGCACTTGTCCGTTCAAACAGCAAGGCTGCTTCAGAATTGTAGCAGGCGATCTCCAGCTAGACTCACAGCCACCTCATGTCCCTCCGTGTCTGATTCACTCGAAGGGCAGAAAGAGGGGGCATCGGATGGATGCGAAGGATGCTATTGATGGATCAGGATGCAGGCCCCCCCTGCCCCCTGGTCAGGATGGAGCAGATGGGTGCCACGGCGGCGGCCATTTGCGACGAAATGCGAGGCCACCGCTGTAGGGAGGAGATGCAGCTGCGGGAAGTTGCCGATGTGAGAGCTCGAGCTCAGGAGGAGTGGGGGTAGCTAGACAGGATGAGTAGCAAGTGGAGCGGGAGAGTGGGAAAGTGCGACATGTGGAGGTCCCGGAGCCAGGGACAAGAACAGTCAAAGGGAGGTGAAGTTGAGCAGGGAGAGGAGGAGGGGAAGGACCAGGATGTGTAGCGCAGATCGCAGATCCATAGTCTTTGTCGGTGCTGATCGGAGTGCCATCGGCAGTGTATTTCCGAGCCCGCCAGAGGCCCCAAGAGCGTCAATCAGTGCAACGTTAGGGCTTATAGGCTCAGGGGGAAACGCATCGACCTCCAATCGTCCATTGATCGCCGATAGGGGCCCTATAGCCCCACCCCGCCCAGGAACGTTCGATTCCGCGATGGGTCGCCCATCGCCGATCTATCGGCGATGCATTGCCGATTCCAGCTTGATGTTTACCCCCTGAACCAGTCCCCCTTAGCGTTCCCCCTCAGTCAAGAACGTCAGAAATCCTGACCCTTGATCTCTGACCCCTCGCATCCGAAGTCAATGTTTTGCCCGACGCGGGCTGCCGGTCCTCTCGGCCCCATTCCTGGGGCCAGTTTTCCACACGTTTCTACACGGCCCTACATCCCTGCAACTGACCCCCCCTGGAGCCCGAGATTGACGAGAGACATGGTCTTGATCTCCCTTGACGTCGAACATCGGGGTAACACATGTGCTCCTGGACCAGTCCTGGGATGCGTTCTGAGAAGAAAATCCCGGGAAATCCAATCGTGGCAACGAGTGGTGTCGGACCACACAATCGAGTTAAAAGGGCCAATAACGTTTATCTTTAAGGGATTCGTTCCCTGCCGCCGTCCTCCCTATCATAATGGGATATATCAGAGTCGCGTCGATATCATGGCCGAGCATTGTGGCAAGAGCTCTGCCAAGCTGTCGGGCCATGTGTTCCCCCCAGCCGTTGTAGAAACCCTTCGGGGAACACTTGTGGGAGGATGGCGGGGAAGATCAGGAGGAGAAGGAGGAGGAGGAGGCAGCATCTTGGGAGCCTCTGGGGCTCTCTTGAGGCCTTCTGAGAGCTTCCTCGAAGCCTCTTGGAGACATCATCTTGGGGGCCTTTGTGGGCCTCTTGGAGGCCCTGGGGGGCTTCTCGGGAGCCTCTTTGACAGTCTTAAGGCGTTCCTGGCCCCTCTGACGCCGTCGGAAGCCGTCTTGAGGGCCTTTCCGTGCCTACTGGAGCCCTCTTCGGGTGCTCCAGGGCCGTCTTGGAGGCCATCTTGAGCGTCTTGAAAGATCTTGGGCCGTCGTGGGGCCCTCTTGGGGTCCTCTCGGGGCCGTCTTGGGGCCATCTTCGAGTCTCTTGGGCCGTCTTAGGCCATCTTCGAGCTATCTTGGGCCGTCTTGATGGCTTCCTGGCCCGTCTGACGCCGTCGGAAGCCGTCTTGGGGGCCTCTCTGGGCCGACTTGGAGCCATCTTGGGGTGCTCCAGGTAGTCTTGGAAGCCATCTAAGGCGTCTTGGAAGCCTCTTGGGCCGTCTTGGGGCCCTCTTGGGGATGTTCTCGGGCCATCTTGGAGGCCTCTTGGGCGATCTTGGGGCGATCTTTGGGGGCTCTTGGGTCGTCTCGGGCCGTCGGAAGGCCGAATTGAAGCCAGTACCAAAATCCTTTAAACACCTATGGAAGATCATTGATTTTGGCCTCTTCGGGCCTTCCTGGAGGTCCTCTTGGGGGCCCCTTGGGCCGCCTTGGAGACCTCTTGGGGCTCTTGGGTCGTCTTAGGCCATCTTCGAGCCATCTTGGGCCGTCTTGATGGCCTCCCGGCCCGTCCGACGCCGTCGAAAGCCGTCTTGAGAGCCTCTCTGGGCCGACTTGGAGCCCTCTTGGGGTGCTCCAGGGCAGTCTTGGAGACCATCTAAGGCGTCTTGGAAGCCTCTTGGACCGTCTTGGGGCGGGGCCATCTTGGAGGCCTCTTGGGCGATCTTGGGGCGATCTTGGGGGGCTCTTGGGCTGTCTCGGGCCGTCGGAAAACGGAAACGAAGCAAATGCCATTACGCTACCGAGGAACCCCACATACTTAATTTAAATATTATGTGCTTGCTTAAGTTTATCACATATGCGCAATTCTGCGTTCTCAGCCCTCGTCGCGAATGTTTCCCTCTGTGTCATCCAACGCCATATTGCTTGAACCTCCTCCCTCTTCCTAGCCTTCTATCCTCCATCGAGGACAGATTCGAGCCAGCCAGCGGCCGCGGTGAGGGACCACCCCCTGCGCACCCTCTATGGTGTCGAGAAAGTGCCACGCCTGCTATGCCCTGGACGACCGTCGTGCATGGCGGCCGCGGTGAGGGACCACCCCCTGCGCAGCCTGTATGGTGTCGAGAAAGTGCCGCGCCTGCTATGCCCTGGACGACCGTCGTGCATAGCGGCCGCGGTGAGAGACCACCCCCTGCGCACCCCCTCTGGAGTCGAGAAAGTGCCACGCCTGCTAGGCCCTGCGACATTGGCGCGTATAGAGACCGCGGTGAGAGACCACCCCCGTGCGCACCCCCTGTGGTGTCGAGAAAGTGCCACGCCTGCTAGGCCCTGCGACATTGGCGCGTATAGGGGCCGCGGTGAGAGACCACCCCCTTGCGCACCCCCTGTGGTGTCGAGAAAGTGCCACGCCTGCTAGGCCCTGCGACATTGGCGCGTATAGAGACCGCGGTGAGTGACCACCCCCTTGCGCTGGGTGTCGAGAAAGTGCCACGCCTGCTAGGCCCTGCGACATTGGCACGTATAGGGACCGCGGTGAGAGACCACCCCCTGCGCACCCCCTCTGGTGTCGAGAATGTGCCACGCCTGCTAGGCCCTGCGACATTGGCGCGTATAGGGGCCGCGATGAGAGACCACCCCTTGCGCACCCCGGGCCCCCGCGACATATGGAGACCGCGTGAGAGACCACCCCCTGCGCACCCCCTCTGGTGTCGAGAAAGGCCCTGCGACATTGGCGCCCCGCGAGACCACCCCCTGCGCACCCCCCTGGTGTCGAGAAAGTGCCACGCCTGCTAGGCCCTGCGACATTGGCGCGTATAGGGACCGCGGTGAGAGACCACCCCCTGCGCACCCCCTCCGGTGTCGAGAAAGTGCCACGCCTGCTAGGCCCTGCGACATTGGCGCGTATAGAGACCGCGGTGAGAGACCACCCCCTGCGCACCCCCTCTGGTGTCGAGAAAGTGCCACGCCTGCTAGGCCCTGCGACATTGGCGCGTATAGGGACCGCGGTGAGAGACCACCCCCTGCGCACCCCCTGGTGTCGAGAAAGTGCCACGCCTGCTAGGCCCTGCGACATTGGCGCGTATAGGGACCGCGGTGAGAGACCACCCCCTGCGCACCCCCTCTGGTGTCGAGAAAGTGCCACGCCTGCTAGGCCCTGCGACATTGGCGCGTATAGGGACCGCGGTGAGAGACCACCCCCTGCGCACCCCCTCCGGTGTCGAGAAAGTGCCACGCCTGCTAGGCCCTGCGACATTGGCGCGTATAGAGACCGCGGTGAGAGACCACCCCCTGCGCACCCCCTGTGGTGTCGAGAAAGTGCCACGCCTGCTAGGCCCTGCGACATTGGGCGCGTATAGGGCCGCGGTGAGAGACCACCCCTGCGCACCCCCTCTGGTGTCGAGAAAGTGCCACGCCTGCTAGGCCCTGCGACATTGGCGCGTATAGAGACCGCGGTGAGAGACCACCCCCTGCGCACCCCCTTGGTGTCGCCACGCCTGCTACGACACCCGCACACCCCCTGCGCACCCCCTGGTGTCGAGAAAGTGCCACGCCTGCTAGGCCCTGCGACATTGGCGCGTATAGAGACCGCGGTGAGAGACCACCCCCTGCGCACCCCCTGTGGTGTCGAGAAAGTGCCACGCCTGCTAGGCCCTGCGACATTGGCGCGTATAGAGACCGCGGTGAGAGACCACCCCTGCGCACCCCCTGTCGAGAAAGTGCCACGCCTGCTAGGCCCTACATTGGCGCGTATAGGAGCCGCGGTGAGAGACCACCCCCTGCGCACCCCCTCCGGTGTCGAGAAAGTGCCACGCCTGCTAGGCCCTGCGACATTGGCGCGTATAGAGACCGCGGTGAGAGACCACCCCCTGCGCACCCCCTCCGGTGTCGAGAAAGTGCCACGCCTGCTAGGCCCTGCGACATTGGCGCGTATAGAGACCGCGGTGAGAGACCACCCCTTGCGCACCCCTTCTGGTGTCGAGAAAGTGCCACGCCTGCTAGGCCCTGCGACATTGGCGCGTATAGGGACCGCGGTGAGAGACCACCCCCCCCCTGCGCACCCTTTCAGGTGTCGAGAATGTGCCACGCCTGCTGGGCCCTACGACATTGGCGCGTATAGGGGCTGCGGTGAGAGACCATCCCCTGCGCACCCCCTCTGGTGTCGAGAAAGTGCCACGCCTGCTAGGCCCTGCGACATTGGCGCGTGTAGTGTATGATGCGTGTGCGGCTATATCGGGAAGTGTCTCATGTGGGTGCTCACTATGTCGCGCACACGCCTCAATGGACGCTGCAGTGATAACGCCAGGCGCGCACTAGCGTTGTATGGTGTGTGTGTGTTGTGTGTGCGAGTGTGTGCATGCGCGCGGCCGTATGTAGACGCGTGTCTCATGTACTTGCCGTGCACGCGTTGAGCGCGGGTGAGGAGAGGAAGGAGGAGAGAGGAGATGAGGTGTGAGGTGAGGTGAAACGCGGGTGCGCCGCGGCAGGGAAGAAAACCAGAACCCCACGAAACATGTGGGGAAAAAGCCTTTAACACATGGGAGATCAATGATTTTATTTGGCCTCTTCGGGCCTTCCTGGAGGCCTTCTTGGGGGCCTCTTGGGCCGTCTTGGAGGCCTCGAGGGGTTCTCTTGGGCCGTCTTAGGCCATCTTGGAGCCATCTTGGGCCGTCAGTGTGGCCTCCTGGCCCGTCTGACGCCGTCGGAAGCCGTCTTGGGGGCCTCTCTGGGCCATCTTGGAGGCCGTAAGGATCTTGAGACGATCTCGGGGCCTTTTGGGTCGTCTTGGGCCGGCGGAAAGTCGATAAGACGCAAATGCACAAACACTTTCAAACACCTAAGGACAATCTATGATGTTGGCCTCGTCGGGCCCGAGGACCTCTGCGACGCCTCTTGGGCCGTCTTGGAGGCCTCTTGAGGGCCTCTGGCCGTCTTGGGCCGTCTTGGAGCCTTCCTGGGTGAACTTGTCGGCATCTTGGACTCTCTTGGGCAGTCTTGGAAGTCATGTCGGACCATTTTGAGCGAACTTGGGGGCCATCTTAGCCGTCTCGGAGGCCATCTTCTCGGGTGCTTCTGTCCGTGGCCTGGCCTCGGAGTGCGTGACTCCTCCCAGTCGTAATGCACGAGCTGGGTGGAAGGCACTATGCAAGGGCAACCATCCCAACTATTCACGACGGCAGCTTGGAGTGAGGGTGAACCTTGACAGTATCTTGGCTTGTTGCGGCACCACGATCCTTCAGGGATCCGATCCGCCAATCCTGCTCTTGGAGGGAGATCAGCCGACGTAGTCGGTTGCTCTGTCGGGTGAGGCGGTGCGCCTCCGCTCCAACGGAGGGGCGTGGAGGAGTTGAGCAAGGTCTTTCTTCAGGCGACTCAGACCAACCTCACATCGGTGATGTCTGTCATCCTTTGGCCAGGCAGCCTAGGTGCCGAGGCCCCTCCTGTGAAGGCATCCCCCGATCCCGCAGACCGCGGTCTCCCGTTTAGTCGGGTCGCGGGGGTAGGGTGGGACAACCTGATGGGGGCTTCCGCCTCGTGTTGCTCGGCATGTCTGTGTGCGGCTTGTTTAGTATGATGCTCGAGTTGGGATCGTGTTCCAGCCGAGGGCCTTCGGCCCCTAGCCTTGTGGGGCGATACGTGACTCAGGTCATGTTTGTAGTCTGCACAAGGCGACCCGTGCTTCCTTTTGCTAGTTTGGCTCGCGCCATGGGCGAGGCTTAGCGCC
Organism: Prorocentrum cordatum; assembly: GCA_963575745.1. NCBI lineage: Eukaryota > Dinophyceae > Prorocentrales > Prorocentraceae > Prorocentrum > Prorocentrum cordatum. The sequence continues at coordinate 841,611 of CAUYUJ010015571.1, read as the reverse complement.
GTCCTGGCGTTCCTGAACCAGGGGTGGCTTGGCCTCGTCGTCCTGGCGTCGCCGCGGTTTGTTTCGTGTGTGTGTGTGTGTGTGTGTGTGTGTGCACGTGCGCGCGCAGTGCGTCTGTCTGCACGCGTGTCAGGCACCCCGCTTCAAGGGGAAGGTGTGCACTCCAGTTTGTTGTTGGTCATGGTCTGGTTGCTCGGGCCGCCCCTGTTGTCTTCAGGGGAGAGCCGGCCTGTAGCTGCTGGCTGCTAGAGTGGCCAATCTTCAAGTTTCAGTCTTTGGTTTCAAGATGCTCGTCGGGATCGGGTTCCCGCCTCTGGCCTCTGGCCCCTAGCCTTGTAGGACGAGACGGGGCCCCAGGTTACGTTTGAAGTCGGCTCAAGGCGACCCGTGCACCCTCTGTTGCTAGTTTGGCCCACGCCAGAGGCGAGGCCTGGCGCCGTCCTGGCGTTCCTTACACCAGGGGTGACTTCGCCTCGTCGTCCCGGCGTCGCCATCTGATTGTTCGTACGTGTACGCGCGCGTGCTCGCGCTCCGTTGGTGCCTGCACGCGTGACGGGTACCCCGCCTCAGGCGGGGGGAAGGCGTGCAATCCCGCAGGGCCTGTTTCGCCTTGCTTTGCCTCGGCATGGTCGCCGCCTTGTCGGCCTGCTCTGCTCGGGCCGCCCCGTGGATCGTTCAGGGGGAGCGTCGGCCTGTTGCTATGTGCGTCTTTGCCCGCCCAGTGTGTCGGGGATTGGGCCTCCTTCAACAAATGCGTTGGAGGTTGACCGCGGGCAGCTCTGCGTCAAAGTGCGTCTTTGTCGCTGCTCGTGTAAGGTCTCTGGGGTTTTGTGTTTCTGCTGGCCCTCTCGGTCCTTGGGGTGTCCGCCCGCCGGCGTCGGCCGCCGCCTTGGTCCCTTATTTTGCCAGACAAGCTGGCTCGTACCTGGTGTCCCTTTCCAGGGCGCGCTCTGCCGCATCTCCCTCCGTTGCAGCGCGAGGCTTTGTCTATCTCTGTGGAGTTGGGCATTCTGGAGGCGTGGGCGTGGAACTCAAAACAAGTCTGGAGCAAACACAACCTTTGCAAACAGGTCTTCCGCAGGGTCGGCGGGATGGGCCGAAGCCCCAGGGGAGCGTTCTTTGGAAAAAGAACCACAGCCAAGGGGATCGGATTCGACACGCAGGCGCCCCTGTGGCAACCCAACACGGGGCGGTGAATCGAAGACGCCTACGGCGAATCACCGCCGCCCCCTGCCTTATCTGAGAGCCCATGTGGGCGAGCGTTGTGGCAAGAGCTCTGCCAAACTAACGGACCATGTGCTCCCCCAGCTGTTGTGGAAACACTTCGGGGGAGGATGGCGGGGAATGTCAGGAGGAGGCGGAGGAGGAGGTGGACGAGGAGAAGGACGAGGAAGAGGAAGAGGAGGATGAGGAGGAGGAGGGGGAGGAGGAGGAGGAGCAGAGGAGGAGGGAGCATTTGGGGAACCTCTGGGGACACTCTTGGGGCCTTCTGGGAGCTTCCTGGGAGCTTCTTGGGGGCAGCTTGGGGGCCTCCTTGGGCCTTTTGGGGGCCTTTGGGGGCTTCCCGGGCCTCTTGGGCCGTCTTTGTGGGCTCCTGGCCCGCCTGACGCCGTCGGAAGCCGTCTTGGGGGCCGCTCTGGGCCGACTTGGGACCCTCTTGGAGTGCTCCAGGGCCGTGTTGGAGGTTTCCTTGGACGTCTTAGAGGCCTCTTGGGCCGTCTTGGGGCCCTCTTGGGGCCGTCTTGGGGGCCTCTTGGGCCTTTCTGGGCCATCTTGGAGGCCTCTTGGGCGATCTTGGGGTGATCTTTTGGGGCTCTTGGGTCGTCTCGGGCCGTCGGAAGGCCGAAAAGGAACAACTACGACAATCCTTCAACAACCAACAGAACATTAGTGATGTTGGCCTCTTCGGGCCTTCCCTCTCGGAGGCCTCTTGGACCGTCTTGGGCCATCTTCGAGCCATCTTGGGCCGTCTTGGTGGGCTCCTGGCCCGTCTGACGTCGTCGGAAGCCGCCTTGGGGGCCCCTCTGGGTCGACTTGAGGCCCTCTTGGGGTGCTCCAGGGCAGTCTTGCAGGCTTCCTTGGGCGTCTTAGAGGCCTCTTGGGCCGTCTTTGGGCCCTCTTGGGGCCGTCTTGGGGGCCTCTTGGGCCTTTCTGAGGCCATCTTGGAGGCCTCTTGGGCGATCTTGGGGCGAACTTTGGGGGCCTCTTGGGCCATCGGAAGGCCAGAATGGAGCAAATACGACAACCCTTCGAAAACCTAAGGAACATCAATGATTTTGGCCTCTTCGAGCATTCCTGGAGAACCTCTCGGAAGCCTCTTGGGCCGTCTTCGAGGCATCTTGGAGGCGTCTTGGGCCGTCTTGGGCCGTCTTAGAGGTTCCTTGCACGAACTTGGAGGCCCCTTGGATTCTCTTGGGCCGTCTTAGAGGCCTTTTTTGGATCATCTTGGGCGAACTTGGAGGCCATCTTGGAAGCCATCTGGAAGCCACCTGCAGCAGGAAGACCTTTTGGAACCACCTCCGGAAGAGCCGTTCGGGTGGCAGGCGGGGTGGGCATGAGCCCCAGGGCAGAGTTCTTTGGGAAAAAGAACCACCATCAAAACCGAAAGGATCCAGCACGCCAGGCACCCCTGTGGCAAGCCAACAGGGGGCGACGGATCGAAGACGCCTACGGCGAATCACCGCCGCCCTCTGCCTTTTTGGAAGCGCCTATGTGGCCGAACGTTGAGGCCAGACCTGCCAAGCCATCGGACCATGTGTTCCCCGAATCGGTTTGGAAAGCCTTCGGGGAACACGTGGGCATCTTGAAGGTCATCTTGGCCGTCTTGGAGGCCTCTTGGCGATCTTTCGGCGATCTTTGGGAGCTCTTGGGCCGTCTCGGGCCGTCGGAAGGCCGAAAAGAAGGAACTGTCAAAATCCGTCAAAAACCTTAGGAAATCAATGTCTTTCGCCTCTTCTGGCCTTCCTGGAGGCCCTCTTGGGGGCCTCTTGGGCCGTCTTGGGCCAGCTTCGAGCCAACTTCGGCCATCTTGGTGGGTTCCTGGCACGTCTGACGCCGTCGGGAGCCGTCTTGAGGGCCTTTCTGGGCCAACGGGGGACCCTCTTGGGGCGCTTCGGGACCGTCTTGAAGGCCATCTTGGGCGTCTTGGAGGTCATCTTGGGCGTGTTGGAGGCCTCTTGGGCCGTCTTGGGGCCCTCTTGGGGCCATCTTGGAGGCCACTTGGGCCGTCATGGGGCCCTCTTGGGGGCCTCTTGGGCGATCTTGGGGGCCTCTTGGGCCGTCTTGAGCCGTCGGAATGCCGAGAAGAAGCAAATTCCCAAATCCTTCAAACATGTAAGGAAAATCAAGGATTTTGGCCTCTTCGGGCCCTCCTGGAGGACCTCTTGGAGGCCTCTTGGGCCGTCTGGGTGGCCTCTGGGGGGCCTCTTGGGCCGTCTTGGACTCTCTTGGGCCGTCTTGGAGGCCGTCTTGGACCATCTTGGGCGGACTTGGAGGCCATCTTGGGCCATCTTCGCGATTTTTTGAGGATGTCCCAAGCGAACCGGCCGTTTCAGGGAGGATTTTTCGTGGAGTTTGCGGTCCTGGAAGAGCCTCCCGGGACCCCGGCGGGACGGGCCGAAGCGCCAGGGGGAGTTCTTTTGGAAAAAGAACCAAAACCAAAACCGAAAAGATCCAGCACGCCAGGCACCCCTGCGATGAATCGACAGGAGGCGGCGGATCCTAGTTGCCTTCGGCCCATCCCGCCACCAAGCCTGGATTGTGGGTCTGAGGCCTCTTGTATATGTGTTGGGGTGTCGTGGGGAGCCTCTCGCGGGCCTCTTGGAGGCGGTTTGGGCGCCTCTTGGGGGCCTCGGGGCACAGATATCGGATGTTCGGTTCGTGGTCCCCTACTTGGGTCCCTCTTGGGGTCGTCTTGGGGCTCTTTTGGGCCGTCTTGAGCGTTTCTTGGGCAATCTTGGAGCCCTCATGGGCCGTTTTGGGGCACTCTTCTTGGAGGCGTCTTGGGCTGTCTTGAGGAGGCCTTGGGAGCCTTTTGAGCCGTTTTGGAGCGTCGGAAGGCAGAAAATGCGAGAAGCCCAAAATCCTTCAAACACTTTTGTAACTTCCACGGTTTTGGCCTCTTTGGGCACTCTCGGGAGGCCTCTTGGAGCGCTCTTGGGACCTCTTGGGGCCCCTTATGGGCCGTCGTGGAACCATCTTCGGGCGCACTCTTGGCCTCGGCAATGCGAATTTGGGAAATTGTGCTAAGGTTTATGGTTTCAGGGGCGCGACTATTGAGTCATTCACGAGGGTTGTTGCCCCGGGGACGCAATCATTGTGTAATTTACGAGGGTTTGTGGCTCGGTGACGCCAGTATTCATTAATCTAAAAGGGATTATGGCTTCGGAAGCGCGAATATGACGTATTTTTACAAGTCCCATGCCCCCCAAGGAATTCAGACAACGCGATCCAGGCGTGCTATTTGGGTTCTTTGGGGTTCCCCCCCCTCGCGCGGACATGAACAATTTCCAGTCGGAAGCAGAAAACAGCATTGTAAAATTGGGCAATTGAAGCTACAAGTGGTGCAGGGAGCAGCAACTTCGCCCGACAGCCTGGTGGCCTCACAAGGGGGCCGGCGGATTATTCCCTCGGTCATCAACCCTCGATCTTCGATTCTCGACTCTCCGACGTCTTGGTTTCATCCTGACGTGGGCCCCTCGCTGGCCTTTCTGCCCAGCCCCATTTTTGACGGCCCCCCCGGGCCCGAAGCTGGCCTCGATCCTCGATCCTCCAATCCGCGATCCTCGATCCTTGATTCTCGTTTGGCGCAATCCTTTCCACGACCCTCGACGCGCCCCCGTGCCCCGCCTGAGGCTACCCTAAATCCTCTCCGCGACCCAACCCTCGACCCTTCGGGGTTAGCCAGACTGGCGTCACATTTGTTGCGCACTGGGCGACTTTGCGCCCTGTTTCGGGCCCCTGGGCCCGCACGGATCGCTCCAGTATTTTAAAGTGTTGGTCGAGTTTTGTTCGTGATGTTGCACATTTTCCGCAACGTCAGATCTGTGGGCAATGTGTCCCCAGGATCGAGTGTTCGAGTGTAAGAAGTGTCTCCGGTCAGGAAGAAGAACTTGCGGCATAATCATGAACTTTCGGGAGGCTGGCGCGGATATCTTGGAGCGGCGCTGGCCCCCCAACCCTGGCGTGCGGAGCCCTCCAGAGGCGCCGCCAGTGAGGTCCAGCGCCGACCTGAGAAATCCGCGCGGACCTCCCGACAGGTTCTGTGTGTGCCGAGTCTTCTTTTTCGATGGTGCCCAGGATCTCCAGGCAGCCCCAGACGGCCTGCAGCGCGCCCCTCACGAAGCCCAGAGGCCCCCCAGGGGGCCCCAAATGGCCCCGAGGGCTGAGGACACCTTGGGCCAGGACCACCCCGAACCCTCGAGCCTCGGCGCGCCCGCCCTCCGGCGCCGGAGGCCACCCGGACGTCGAGCTGCGGGAGCCCCCGGCGGGCCCTCTGGCGCTGCGGCGGGGGGCGGCGCCGCCCCCGTTGGAGACTTGGACGAGGACCGGCGGCCCGCCCCCGAGCCCGGGCATCCCGTCGCTGTGGCAGGGTCACGACGGAGGGCTTTTGTCTCTGCTCAGCCTCTGGGGCCATCAGCGGGCCCCGGACCCTCGGCGTGGAGGGGGTTCGCGCCACATGCCACCTGCGCCACCGCGTGGGCAAGGGGCCCAGAGGCAGGTGGCGCCTCACACTGCGCAGCGGCGCCTCGGCCTCAAAGCGGCCAGCCTGCCGGGATCCACCGCGGCATGGGCCCCTGGACCGTCAGGGGTCCCGACCTGTGGGGAGCCACGCTGGACAAAGTCGTGAGATCATCGCGCTTCGCGCGCAACGGCCTGGGCCGACTGATCCGTTCCCGATCCGATCCGCTTTCGCGATTCGATCTGACTCAGGCCTGCCTTCTTGAAGTGGTCGGCGCGAGGGCGCCAGGGCGCGAACGTGACCGCGCGTCGCGCATCGCTGGGCGCGATGCGCGAAGTTGGATGACCCAGAAGGAGCCGAAACTGTTATCCCAACGATCCTGTGATGGGTCCTCGCCTTGAAGAGAGCGCCCAGCGTCCCTCCCACCTCCTCCTCCTCCTCCCGCGGTCCCCCGTCCTCCCTGCTCCCCTTCCTGCTTCCGCCCTCCGAATTTCGGCACACCCCACACGTTTCGCGGCTCCATATGGAGCTCCACCGACGGCCCCAGTGGCACATTTACACAAGCCCCTAACACTGAGAGCCAGGATTGAGTATACATTAATTCGGAGCGTGCCTGATAGTACAGCTTGAACGCCTTAAGCTGTTGGGAGGCAGGCGGGGATAGAGCGACAACCCTGAAACTATACAGAACGTGAGTATCCGACGCATGGTAGAAATCGGAAACGATGTTGCGAGCAGGCTCGAGAGGAGGGGGCACCCTCCGAAAAGGTATTCACACGGCAAGTCCGCCCTCATGAGAGGGCCACAACGACAGCACTTGTGGTGCCTGACCGTTCCAAGCGCTGACGGTCGGGCCATCTCCAACGATTGCCGAAATCCAGTCCCGACCCTTCTTGACTGGTATTTGTGCCTCTGACAGCCCTGAAATAGAGCGGCACACACTTGGGCGGGAGGGATAGAGAGAATAGGGTGCCGCTCTCAAACCCCTTCTAAGACACCTGCTTGATCCCTGAAATATCGTTTGCTATGCTATTACCGAGGGAAACGCGAGGAGGACAGGAGGGCGCACGCGACATGCTCTCGAGGCTCCAGCGGAATACAGCTCGGATATAGTCTGCCTGGGTGCCGCCTCGCTTTGGCAAGAGCCGCTGTGGGGGGTGGGGTTCGCGAGTTGCTTTCGCAGAGCCCACTATGCCCCCCCCTCACGGATGGGTCCGCAGCTTAACTGCCCCCCAAACGGACGATGGACATTTTTTGTGTGTATAGATTCTTAGCGGCGCTTTGCCTTTGAGCGCCCTGCAGTGGATGGCCTGCCTGTGGGTTCTACCCCGCCGTCGGCCATGCTGTCAATGGCCAGCAGCTCGACAGCATCATGCTTGACTGTCTCCAGTCTGCTGGTCAGCTCCTTCGCCAGCGGCGCGTCTCACACATCAGAGCAACGGATAGCTGGGCAAAAATGAAAAGCTGGCCTCTGCCAAAAGGCCCGCCCGACCACAACCTGTGCAATAGTCAGGCGGCTGCGCTGCTCAATCAGCACATGCACCGTCGTATACCGCTGAAGCGCTGACGTGGTTTGCCAGCGTCCCGTTCGGCGAGCCGCCTCTCGGCAGCCTCCAGCTGCTAGGTAGGCTGCCGCCCCAGCATGCCTCAGATAATGAGGCGGCCCGAAATCGGCCAACCCTGTTATGCCGAAAGTTTGGCGCCATGCTCTACGGTACGAATCCTGGGAAGTTGGGAACAGTAGGTCTGCAGGCGCAGCACCTCGACCGCACCTCGACCAAGAGCTGCGAGCGCTGCCTTTGTCACTGCCGACGAGACAACGGCTCCCTGTCTGGCTCCTGTCTTGACTTTCTTCCGCGCTCTTCTCTGCCCAGTGTGAGCCCCACTTCACCATCAGGCCCCGTCGCCACGTCTGATATCCTGAGGAGGCCCCAGTCCTGTTCGCGCAGCCAGCCGTCGAGCTGCAGCAGCACCGCTGAGCCCTGGCGCAACTGCCCGTTCCGAAAGAGGTCGCAGATTACGATGCCCACCACCTCGAACGGCACTGGGCCCCCCTCTTTTTGGAAGCCCATCCTTGACCAAGCTTGTCGCGCCCCCGACGCCACCGGCAGCCTGTTGCGATGGTCCTCGAAGACGTGCATAAAGCCATTCAACAAGGCTGAAGCTTTGCCAAACGGAAGCTGCATGACGTAGCACATGTCCGAGATGTATCTTGCCAAGGCGAGGTCCTGCTGCTCGCGCGTCGCGAAGGGCAGCCCGTGCCTCTTGACGTCGACCCGGAAAGCGCGCACCTCTTTCTCGTAGATCTTGTTCGTGGCATCGCCGACGGCATTGACCGCGGGCTTCGCATTGCCCTCCAGCTTGTCACGCTGGGCCCCCTCCCGCGCGAGGGGCCCCCGCTTCGCCGGCGACGGAGGTCTGACTGAAGGCTCCTCGTTGCGAGGCATCGCGTCACATGATCTACAGCATCCACAGGTGATCACAAATGCGAGGGCTCACGAAGTCCCTGCCGTTCTCGTTCTTGAGGCCGTTGAAGTAGCTCTGGGGGCACTCCTCCTCCGACGTGCCCCGCGACCGTGTCGTCCGCGGCCCCGGCCCCCAAGTCCCTCGATGGGCCATCGGCCAGGTTCAACTCGCTGGGCACCCGCCAGCAGTAGCCGCGAATCCTGCGGGCCATCTGGATGATCCCCGAGATGCGCGCCAGGTGGAGCAGGTCCCTGGCCGACGATCGGCCCTTCCTCAGGACGCCCAAACTCACCGGGGAATCCGTGAAGAACAGGACTCGGTGGCCTCAACTCTGCGACGTACGGTTGAGATGTCTAAGCGCGGCCGCAACGGTGCGCAGCTCTAGGGCGTCGTTGCGCCCCTGATTGGACCGCCTCCCCTGGAAGAGCAGGTTCTTCTCTAACCAGTAACCCAGCAATTGCATCGCTGGACCCGTCGCTCGTACAACTCGCTCTCGATTTCCGTGAAGCTTCACTCTCGCGCCCTGGGGTATTGAATCCCAGTGCGGCTCCAATTCTTGCAAGATGGAGGCGTGCGCTTCGTGCAGCTCCAGTGGATGAGCACGCGCCAGCTGCGTCCACCTCATGCCGCAAGGAGATCGCCCCCTCAACTCGCGGCGTGGTCGCCCAGTCCGGCTGTGTCGCCAGAGCGTGCCTTCGCATTTCAACTCCAGCTTTTTCATCTTCTGCACGTTCGCGATGAGGGTGGTCGGCTGCTTCCACTCCTCTTCATGCATGCAATAGTCCACCTCCACGCGGCGCGCGCCGTCCGATGTCGCGAGGGCAATTCCCAGATCAAGCTGCCCCTAGGGTTCTCCAGAGTGAAACCCAGCCCCAGCCGTATACAAATCTTGACCACTTCCACGGCCACCATCGCCAACGCGTTGCCCTCGTCGATCTGGTCTTAGTCTCGCTTGCTCGGGCAGGGCAATCCCCGCAGATGATCGACCGATCTGAGCGGGGGCCACCGTGCCCTCGAGAAGGCGGCACAAGGTGGGGCCACATGTACCCACCAGTACCAGCCCGTCCGCAGCCTCCGCAGGAGCAGCTCCAAGTTCGCGGTCATTAGCGCGTCGAAGTCCAGGCCCTTCTCCACGCCCCAGGCCCCCCCCCCAGGACTGCGTCAGCTCCTTGACGGCCTCCGGCAGTCTTCGCCAGCCGCCTCCAGGTCCTGCTCTATCTCCGCGTGGGTCTTCTCCACCTGGCCCCCAAGAGCCGCCATCTCCACGCGCGGCCTCCCGGCGTGCACCCTCCTCCAGGCAGTCGCAGGCAAGTGCTCCATGCCCTTCGTTGGATGCATCCGTCATGTAGACCATCGGCCACCACTTCATCTCCAAATCCGACCCCATGTAGATCGAGAGGCAAACGACCGCGATCAGCTCGTTCCTCACTTCCTCGGGTAGCCAATGTGGTACTGCGCTCTCCTCCTCGTCGTGCCCCGCCAGCGGTGCCACCGCTGCGGGCCGCAGATGAGTCTCCAAGACTGCCGCCTCCGTCGCCGGAACCAGCCGCTCCAGCTTCGTCGGCTGGACTGTCAATGTGCATGGTCGGCCAGGCCTGATGCAAAGGCCCAGGTCACTCGCCGTGCCCTCGCCCCAGGCCTCCTTGTGCACCGCTAGGCCCTTGTCGTTCAAGAGCTTCTTGACCATCTCCTTGTCGTCCAGTATCGTGTTTTCCCCTTCCTCCCGCACCGGGCCGAACCCTATGTGGTGGTCGATGTGCAGCATCAGAATGAAACGGACCGCCTCCTGGTCGGCGAGGCCGAACGCGGGGGCAGGCTCGCCGTGGGTCAAGCTCGGGGCCCTCAAGAAGTCGAAGCTCGCCTCCAAGCAGCCGTGGGCCAGGAAGACGGCCGACGCGGACCCCGCGACCAGACTCACGGCCCCAAATATCCCCCTCCAGCGGCGTCTCAGCGCAACCGGTCCGGCACGTCGCCCTTGAAGGAGAAGAGCCGGCATCCACGCAGCACCGCCTCGTCCAGTTGGCCTGCGGAGCTCCCCAAAAGGTCCCATGGGGGATCCACGGAGAGCAGGTTGACCTTCCGACAATCCCGGATCAAGCGAGACTTCGCGACAGAGCCAGTCTTCGAGTCGAAGTCCTTGGCCACCGTGAACCGCCCTACACGGTCTCGAATATTCCTCACATGCGTGATCATGCCTGCCTGGGTCATGCGCAGGGCAAGTCCCAGGCGCTCCTTCTTGTTCTTCAGCGCGGAGTCCGAATGGCTCTTCGTCTTCTCGTGCTGGTCCCAATTCACCTCCCCCGTGGCGTTGTTCATGATCTGGCTGGCCTCCGTTAGGTATCGCCCCGCCACGCCCGAGATCCCTTGGACCTTCAAGCTTCTCGCCCCAGGAGCTGGCAATGACGCCTGCTCCGCCTTCAGGGGGCACAGGTCTCCATTCTTCAGTCCCGACTGTGTAGCCGATGCCGTTCCCCTCGTCGTAGTACCTCTCTTAGAGAAATAGTCCGCAGGGCTTCCTCCTGCCAGGCGACTCCAGGCCGCCCTGCCGACGTTGATGGCCCCCCATCTTGCCCTGTTGCATGGGGGTCCCAGGCTGACGTGACTAGTCGCTTCTGCGGCGGCGTACTCCTCCCCCGCTCGTCCTGACTCTGGCCCGCCCGACCCAGGCCCGACGCTCGGATCCACCCATTCGAACAGCCCGCATCGCCGCTATCGTCCTCGAAGTACGCCTCCACGTCACTCTCAGCTCCGCCACCGAAAACCCCAAACTCGAGCGTTTCGTGTTCAAGGGGGGGGGCGTAGGCAAGGTGGACTCCTCAGGGGATCTCGCTCCCGCAGCTCTTTCTCCTTAGTAGCCGCCAGGAACCGCCTGGCGACCTGCGCCGCGACGCACGGGAAAGCCCACTCGCCAGAAAGGAGAGCAGGCCCCCACGTGCAAGGAAAACCCCCGCTCGAAGTTGCCTTTGCGGAGAACCCCGCAGGTGATCGCCAGGATGCCCATCAGCCCGATGTAGCACCGCCACCCACCAGAGGAGTCAAGCAGGAAGCTCGACCCAAATACAGTTCGCCACCGCGGCCGTGGTAGAGAGGATTGACCTCCCAGGCCTTGGCCAGAGCTTACCGCGATCGCTCCGGCGGCAACCTATTCGTCATCTCCAGCTGGCTGACCCGAACGCACCTCGCGCAGGTGCTTGCTCAGGATCGCCGGCCGCTTGAGCTTCTCCAAAATCTCATCGTCGGCCTTGCGGTTCTGGCTGTTCGGGACGCCGTCCAAGCGTAGGTATTCCTCTGCCAGCTTCCAGTCGATCTTCGACCTCCACTTGCCGCCATGCTGACTCTTGGGGTGCTGCCAGTCCGCTTTGCACTGCGCCCGCTCGTAGGCCTTCCAGATGGAATACAGCCTCAAGCACGTCAGCCCGGCGGCCTGTGAGTTGATCAGCTCGTCATGCTGCCCCTGACTCATCATGCGGCCCAGCACCATCGCTAGCGCGTTGATCTCCTGGGCGACGCCCGCCACGCGCGCCTGGATGCCGCCCGCTGGAGCCCCCACCGTGGAGCGAGGCCGCTGCAGGGTCGTCAGGGAGCTGTCCTTGGTGTCGGTCGCCCCCTCCTTCAGTTGGATGATCTGGTCTTTCATCGGGTCCTCGAGCTCTGCCAAGTCCCCGACCTTGTCCCAGGGGCCCGCGCTCGAGCTCGCGGGCGACCCCGCTTGGGCCTGGGTCGACAGCCCCGGCTCCCTCCTGACCACGTCCTCGTGCTCTGTCAGCTTCTGGACGAAACTGTCCACGTCGGCCATCGTCGGCTTGCCAGGGCGAGGCCCAGGTGGGGGTCCCGCTGGAGGCGGCGCAGTCCCCGAACCCCCTTCACCGCCCCCGCTACCACCATCACCCACGGCGCCGCCCCCTCCACCGATCTTGGACCTCAGCTCGCCGACAGCGCTGGCCAGGTCCGACTGCCCGCGCGCAAGCTCCGCGAAGTGTCCGTCTCGTCGTCGCTCTCGCTGAGGTCGGCGCCGCCGTAGATGCTGCCCGTGTCCGAGTCGCTGTTGCTCTCGCTGTCCTCGTCGCTTGCGGGCCCGCCCCCCGCGTGGGTCCACAGCCTGTAGATCATGAGCAGCCCCCCCCGACATGCGCGACGATCATCTCGAGGCCCCGCTGCTGTAGAGCTCGTAGACGAATTCGCGGACGTTCTCGCAGTCCTTCACCACTTGCAGCGCGGCCAGCGAGGCGTGGCACGTAGCCTAAAAGAGGGGCCCCGAGTGCATGTGAACAAGAGTTTTTTTCTCCAACTTTAAAGGGTCGGTGGCTGACCCGTTGACCCGGTGACCCGGTGACCCGGTGACCCGGTGGCGTGGGTCAGCTGACCCGGTGCACCGCGGTGACCCGGTGACCCGGTGGGGTGGGTCAGCTGACCCGGTGACTCGGTGACCCGGTGACCCGGTGACCCGGTGGGGTGGGTCAGCTGACCCGAGAACCCGCTGACCCGGTGACCCGGTGACCCGGTGGGGTGGGTCAGCTGACCCGGTGCCGCGGTGACCCGGTGACCGGGTGGGGTGACCCGGTGACCCGGTGACCTGGTGACCCGGCGGGGTAAGTCAGCTGACCCGGCGACCCGGTGACCCGGTGACCTGGTGACCCGGTGGGGTGGGTCAGCTGACCCGGTGACCCGGTGACCCGGTGGACCCGGTGGGGTGGGTCAGCTGACCCGGTGACCCGGCGACCCGGTGACGCTGACCCGGTGACCCGGTGACCCTGTGACCTGGTGACCATGGTGGGGTGGGTCAGCTGACCCGGTGCCGCGGTGACCCGGTGACCCGGTGGGGTGCATGGGTCAGCTGACCCGGTGACCCGGTGACCTGGTGGGGTGGGTCAGCTGACCCGGTGACCCGGTGACCCGGTGGGGTGGGTCAGCATGACCCGGCGACCTGGTGACCCGGTGACCCGGTGGGGTGGGTCAGTTGACCTGGTGACCCGGACCCGGTGACCCGTGACCCGGTGGGGTGGGTCAGCTGACCCGGTGACCCGGTGACCCGGTGGGGTGGGTCAGCTGACCCGGTGACCCGGTGACCCGGTGACCCAGCGGGGTGGGTTAGTTGACCCGGTGACCCGGTGACCAGGTGAACCGGTGGGGTGGGTCAGCTGACCCGGTAACCCCGTGACCCGGTGACCCGGTGGGGTGGGTCAGCTGACCCGGTGACCCGGTGACCTGGTGGGGTGGGTCAGCTGACCCGGTGACCCCGTGACCCGGTGGGGTGGGTCAGCTGACCCGGTGACCCGGTGACCCAGTGGGGTGGACCCGGTGACCCAATTAAACAAAAAAAGATTCTGGTCCGGAGGCTTCCGGGGCCCCAGCTGGAAGGAACGTCAGATACGCCACAGCACAAAAGCCCCCCGCCGCGAAGCTTCCCCACGTGCAGTGGTTCCATATCGTGAAGATCGCCGAGATCAAGGCCTTGCCCATCCACGTGGCGACCCTCGTACGGTTGCTGGTATTATTCTTGTCCTTGGTTTCCGCCTTGACTGAGGCTGCTTCAGCTTGCCCCAGTTCATGACGCACGATCAGCCTCTCGGCCGCGATCACGGCCTGCTCCCGCTGCTTCTCCGTCAACCCCAGGTGCTCTGTCCAAGTCACCCCGCACTTCAGGCGGGTCAGCATGCGACCCTTGTCCCTCAGGTTGATGATCACCACCCGCTGCGATGGGTCCACCGCCGTCCAAACCTGACTGTTGGCGGCGCCCGCGCGGGTGACCAGGAGCATCACCACCCCATCGCGCGGCCTTGCGTCTGCACGCACACTCGATTCCACCGCGCCCAGGGCACCATGAAGCCTGCAGGCAGGCCCCGCCACGGCTCGCCGTCCACCTCCGACAGGCGCTCGACCAGCTCCTCGGCCCCCGTCGCCAGGCCAACACCCAGCAGCTCGGAGACCCCGTCCAGCTCGGAGAGCACGAGCGCCCCCACGAGAGCCCACCCGAGGCGCCCGATCGCCGGCGCCGTGGTGGGAAAGCCCAGCCCCCTGGGTTCGAAACAGGGCTGGCAGGATCCCAGGGGCTCAAGGCGCGGGCCCTGCCCCGCGCTACTTTGAGCCGAAACTATGGCCAAGGGAAGACAAGCAGGTGTGCATTGGGATAGGAGGCGGCGTTCCTCGGATTTAGGGGGCAGTGCAACAGTGTGTTCAAAAACGCGTAGCCCGCGTGGCGCTCCCGCATCCGATTCGGCACACCCCCGACACATTACCTGGCCCCGTAGGGAACTTCACCGAAGGCCCCAGCGGCAGTGTTCGCATGGCCCCGTGGGGAGCTCCACCGGCCCCAGCCTCGGGGCTCGCATGGCGTACCCGCCCCAGTTTAGCGCATGCGTCCCCCGGCCCGTGTCGGCACACTCCTGACACGCTTCGTGGCCCCAAGGGGAGGTTCCCCCTCCTTCGTCCCGCCTGCCATGCGGTACTCACACGTGCATATGGTTGGGTCCTTCGCCAGGAGAATTTGTCACGCCGCCGTGAGGCAGAGGTGTCCTGGAGGGGAAGCGGGCCCTGGAGGTGTTTCGGGGCAGTTTGCGGGCTCCCAGGGCCTTCGCACGCCCCCTGGGGGCGTTAAGGATCGACTCGGGACGAAAAGCTGGTCTCGGGGGAGGCCCCCAGGGTCCAAGGCTCGTTCTCCCTCATGCCAGACACGTGAGAGCAAGAGTGACCTTTCGCCAGGGTGACCTTTGGTGATGGCCTGGCAAGATAGCGACATAGTGTTAAGCCTATTCCGAGCAGGTTTCCCGCGACCTCTTTCTGCTTTCAGAGCTCCCCAAACTACAGTCATCGGAATATTGTTGCTAGTGATATTCCAACGAGCATGTGAATGTATCGGGGCCGTTTTGGGGAACTGTCCTGGTTCCTCCCACCCCCTAATTCATCATCGTTTCTCTCCTGTATTTCCTCTGGGCTCCTCGGATTGACCGCATTCCTTCGGCACGCCAGTTTCTGGCGCCTGATGCCGCCCGCGCACTCCTCGTTGCGACGATTATCTATGATTACGCTTGGGGCTTCCTCCCACGTTCCTCCTCCGCTGTCGCCCTCCCCCCGCTGGCCGCCTCTGTGTGCCCTCGGCCCGGCCCGGCCAGCGGGCTTTCCGACCGCTATAGCGTCCGCCCTCGCCGCTGGCTGAACCGTTCCGTGAAGTTCGACCCCGCATCAAAAGTTTGGGTCGGTTTTGGAGGTCGCCGTGGCCATCGCGGCAGCCGCAAATCGGGGCAAGGTTTTCGTTGAGGAGTGGCATGCCTTTTCCCAGCCCTCCCCCGCTCTGCGATCTAGATTTGTTTTCTACTCAACATTATGGCGACAGGGAGGTGCCAATGTGGTGTCCAACGTGGGCAGTCATGTTTTTTTGGTTCGGGGTCGACCATCAGGCAACCGAGGAAGCTTCCTCCGGGCTCCTTCCTCCTCGCCTGCGCACGGATGGCAGACCTTCAGGCTCCCCTCAGCTTCTGAGGGCGCAGCCCTAAGATTGTCATCGCACTCGGGCTGGGACCGAGGCTGGCCACTCTGGGCCCCCTCCTCGCGCGCGCACGCCCGGGGCTGCCCCCCGAGGAGCGGGCGCCGGAAGCGCTCGCCGCCGGCGGGCGGCGCGGGGGCGGAGGCGCCCGTGTCGCTGGCGGAACAGGCCACGGGTCGGTAGCAAGTCATGGAAGCCTTGCGTGCCCTCGAAGTGCACGATTAGCGCCGAGGAGCGTCGGCGAGCGTCGGTTCGCAGGAGCCAGCAAGATGGCATGGGAGGCTCCCGTGAGTTGCCACCGAAAGGCCACCGGCTTCCTGAGCAGGAGGGCGAAGAGGCGCCGGGCGCGCGGGGGCCTCACCGCTCGGCCGCCGCGGCCGCCCGTGCTGCCGCGCGGGCTTCGTCGTCGCCAGCGGCGGCGGCTCCGGCGGCGAGTGGCGATCTGCGAGCGGCGAGCGGCGAGCGGCGAGCGGCGAGCGGCGGCGGCGAGCGGCGAGCGGCGGCGGCGTCGTCGTCGTCGTCGTCGTCGTCGTCGTCGTCGTCGTCGTCGTCGTCCAGTCGTCGTCCAGTCGTCGTCCAGTCGTCGTCCAGTCGTCGGGCTCGTTCGTCGGGCTCGTCGTACTCGCTGTCGACAAAGTCATCGTCGTCGTCGTAGTCGCTTGACGTCGGGCGAAGTGGCGCGTCGCCCGTGTGGATGGGGGTCGGCATCGTCATCGTCATCGTCGCAGTGGGAGGATGGAGGAGGAGGGAAGGTGGAGGAGGAGGAGGAGGAGGGATGATGTCAGGGGCAACGTTCGGGGGGGGATCGGCTCAGGGGGGAACGCATCGACTCCTAATCGCCCATTGATCGCCGATAGTGGTCGGATAGCCCCCCCGCCCAGGAACGTGCGGATTCTTTATCGACAGCCTACCGCCGATCCATTGGCGATGAATCGCCGATTCCAGGCCGATGTTTCCCCCCCCGCGCCGCTCCCCACCCCCAGCTGTCTCTCCTCATTCCAGAGACTCCCCCAAGCACTCCCGAGAGCGCATTGGAGACCAGATTAGTTCTCACATGGGCAAAGGGTGGCGCCCCCCGCAGTTGCACGAAGACCCTGTTCAATAGTTGCGGCCCAACCACAATCGCGTCGCAGATGGGCTCGCCGACTGCACCATGGACAAGCGAAAGACATGGGTGAAACGACACAAGACAGACACCCTGAAGCTCGAGTGCTCCAGCGTGATCATCCAGACAGACGGTGGGCTCCGGGAGGGTGACTGCGCAGCGGCGGCGTGGCTCATCGGGCTTTGAGGGCAAACGCTGGAGCGATGGACGTTTGAGCCGTTGGTAGTGCATGGGGCCTATATCGGATTGCCGTACATACTTTTCGGAGCAAAAGCAATAGCCCTTGGCGAAGCGACGGGCCAGTTTGCAATTCTTCTGTCACTTTGCAGCTGAGAGCCAATTTTTGCAGTCTAGATTCCTTGCGCCAGCAGAAAGATACAAAACTCTTGGGGCTAGCACATCTTCAGTTCCCGCGCCCTCGGTGGGCCTTTGGTAGCAGCGCTTCGTCCCCCCCGCCCGCTCCCCCCTCGCGGCTTAGATTCACCCCGAAGCGAAAGTCAAACAAATCTCGATCTTCGAGGATGCCTCGACTCTGGGCCCTCGTTGCCCCGCGGCCGCAGGCGCGCCGCTCCCCCGCCCTCGATATCCAACGTCGCGAAACAGTATGCGGCATCGCTGGAAATCACGGCCATGGCTCCCCAGAGATCCTGGCGCCCCCGTTTTTCACCCCTGGGGAGTTTTGCCTTGTTTTGGGCTCCAGGGCCCTCATCGGAGTTGAACTAATGATTGTTGATCCCCCCCGTCCGGTGCACATTGTTTTTTGTCGATCGAAGTGCCCTTCCTGGGGCTCGCACCCTGTTCCCGGAAAGGGCATAAGCCTAGGGTTCTTGTTTAGTTGGTTTGCTTCCGGGTTTGACTTGAGGTGGGCTGGCGAATTTCTGTCGCGATAAATATCGAGGTCGAGGTGGGCCGGCGAATTAAAATTTGGGGATGTCCCTGGCGAGACGCTGGTTTTTGAAATCGCGATTGATAAGTCACAGGGTGCGGGACACGTTTTGGCCAGGGGCATGGATTACGTAATGCCTATATATTGGCCCCATCCAGGGGTACGTATCTGTTTGTTTTTACGTCAGTTCCTATAGGTGGGCCCTCTCGTTACCTATAGATTGGCTCTCTCCAGGGGCACGAATACATGTGTTTTTACGTATATTCCTATAGAGTTGCTCCGCGATAGATTCCGCGGCGCGTCCTCCTGGCATGTCCTCCTGTCGATTAGTTCTGGGGCAGCTGCTCTGCTCAGGCAGCTCGAGCTACGGCCCAGCACAGCACAGCCGTCGGCACGGTACATCAAGATCGACACACTCAGCATTGAACCTTGGCACGTTCCTTGGTGCTCTCCGTGGCGAGTCCATCTGGCACGTCGCGCGGCGCGTCCTCTGGCACGTCTCGCGGCACATCCATTGGCACGTTCCGTAGCGCGTCCCCTTGGCACGTCCCGCGGTGCGTGCCCATGGCGCGTCCCCTGGCACGTCGCCTAGCGCGTCCCTTGGGACGTTTCGCGGCGCGTCCTCCTGGCATGTCCCCTCTGTATATTACTTCTGGGGCAGCTACCATCTGCTCAGGCAGCTCGAGCTTCAGATCCAGATCAGTTCGGTCAGGACTCGGATGCCAGGGAGGACTCGATCCACAACGCTATATAGAGCAGAGTCGCGGCATGGCACATCGCAGTTCAGCGCGGCGTAGCACAGCACAGCGCTCGGCACAGTACATCAAGATTGATACATTCAGCATTGCATTTGCCCGTCACCCAATCAGGTGTCTTTGTAACGTTGCCATGCCTTACATTTCTATATTCCCTTCGGGTTCGTGGGTCGATTTTGTTTTTTATCAGGGAAAGTCTTGAGGGGCAAACTCTGTTGTTGGCCCCCGGTTTACAACAACAGCGGCTCCCGCCTGATATTTCCTCACGATGTATTGAAGAATCGCGCTCTCGCTTGGGACTTCCTTGCAATCTACCACTGGATCGCGGCTCCCGCTCCATGTTTCCTGACAATTTATTGAAGAATCGCGCTCTCACTTGGGGCTTTCGCGTTCCTCTCGACACCTCTGCAGTTTTCACTGTCCTTCAGCCCCACTCTCCCAACATCCCGCTTCTTTTCAGGGCTCCACGAAATTTGTTTATGACACCAGTTCGCAGCTGTACGTCCCCCCGTGGGGGTATCCACGATATGTTCTTTCAAGGGGGTGGTACGTGGCGCTGTTTATGGCGCGACCCATGGCGAAACTGTTTGTTAACCTGTGTTGGACTGGCTGGCGCAAGCCATGGCGCAAGCTGAATCACCACTCGCAGCGCAAATCATCGTCCTCCCTCCTTCTCGCCCCTCCCCTCCCTACCTCCGATCCCTTCGTCCTCATTCTCTCCCGTTATCTGTTGCCCTTCGTTTTCAAGGGCTTCACCGACCACGCGTGGCAGGGAACGCATATACCCCTCCCAAAAGGGTGTACGATCGAAAACGAAGAGGGCGGGCATCCAGGGTTTAGGATATGCATATTGAACGACGCGCGAGCAGATAAGGGCGAACAGTCTTTCAATTATTGTTATTGTTGTTGTTGGTGGTGGAACAAACGGGGGTTGGGGCCCCGCTCCCCCCCCCCCCGCCCTCCCCAGCAACCGGCAACCAGCAACAATCCCCCAGGGAGGCCCACCGAAGCGTCATTTCGGTGGACCCCCCCACGGGATTGCTGCTTTGGCCCCAGGGCGCTCCACCGGAGCTTCATGTCGGCGCGCCCCTGTCGAGTATCGCGGCCGTGGCTTCGCAGGGAACCCCGCCGAAACTTCATTTCGGCGGACGCGTCTCGAGGATCGTGGCCCTGGCCCCACAGAGAGCTGGACCGACGCCTCATTTCGGCACAACCCTCTCGAGGATCGCGGCCCTGGCCCCGCCGGGAGTTCGTCCCAAGCTTCGTTATGTCGGCACGCCCTTCCTGAGGATTTCGGCCCTGGCCCCTCAGGGAGCCCCACCGAAACTTCATTTCGGTACACCCCTCTCGAGGATCGCGGCCCGGGCCCCGCAGGGAACTTGACCGAAACTACATTTCGGCACACCCATATTGAGGATTTCGGCCCTGGCCCCACAAGGAGCCCCACCGAAGCTTCATTTCGGTACACTTCTCTCAAGGATCGTGGCCTTGGTCCCACAAGGAGCTCCTCCGAAACTTCATTCTAGCACGCGTCTATCGAGGATCGTGGCCCTGGACCCACAGGGAGCTGCGCCGAAGCTCGATTTCGGCACACCCCTCTCGAGGATCCTGGCCCTGGCCCCACAGGGGGTTCCTCCGAAACTTCATTCTAGCACGCGTTTATCGAGGATCGTGGCCTTGCCCCACAAGGAGCTGCGCCGAAACTTCATTTCGGCACACCCCTCTCGAGGATCGTGGCCCTGGCTCCACAGGGAGCCCTAACGAAACTTCATTTCGGCACACCCCTGTCGAGGATCTCGGCCCTGGCCCCACAAGGAGCTCCACCGAAACTTCATTTCGGCACACACCTCTCGAGGATCGCGGCCATGGCTCCGCAGGGAACTCCACCGAAGCTTCATTTCGGCACACCCTTTTCGAGGATCGTGGCCCTGGCCCCACAGGGAGCTCCACCGGAACGCACCTCTCGTGGATCGTGGCCCTGGCCCTACAGGGAGCTCCAGCGAAACAACATTTCGGCACACTCTCTTGAGGATCGTTGCCCTGGCACCACAGGGAATTCATCAGAAATTTCATTTCGGCACACCCCTCTCGAGGATCGTGGCCCTGGCCCCGCAAGGAGCTCCACCGAAACTTCATTTCGGCACGCCCCTCTCGAGGATCGTGGCCCTGGCCCCACAGGGAACTCCACCGAAACTTCATTGCGGCGGACACGTCTCGAGGATCGTGGCCCTGGCCCCACAGGGAACCCCACCGAAGCTTCATTTCGGCGCGCACCTTTCGAGGATCGTGGCCCTGGCCCCACAGGGAGCTCCACCGAAACTTCATTTCGGCACACACCTCTCGAGGATTTTGGACCTGGCCCCACAAGGAACGCCACCGAATCTTTATTTCGGCACACCCATCTTGAGGATCGTGCCCTTGGTCACACAGGGAGTTCCCTGGCCCAACAGGGAGCTCCACCGAAGCTTCATTTCGGCACACATCTCTCGAGGATCGTGGCCCTGGCCCTTCAGGGAGCTCCACCGAAGCTTCATTTCGGCACACCCTTTTCAAGGATCGTGGCCCTGGCCCCACAGGGAACCCCACCGAAACTTCATTTCGGAACGCACCTCTCGTGGATCGTGGCCCTGGCCCTACAGGGAGCTCCAGCGAAGCAACATTTCGGCACACCCTCTTGAGGATCGTTGCCCTGGCACCACAGGGAATTCATCCGAAATTTCATTTCGGCACACACCTCTCGAGGATCGTGGCCCTGGCCCCGCAAGGAGCTCCACCGAAACTTCATTTCGGCACGCCCCTCTCGAGGATCGTGGCCCTGGCCCCACAGGGAACTCCACCGAAGCTTCATTTCGGCGGACACGTCTCGAGGATCGTGGCCCTGGCCCACATGGAGCTCCACCGAAGCTTCATTTCGGTACACCCGTCTCGAGGATCGTGGCCCTGGTCCCACAGGGAGCTCCACCGAAACTTCACTTCGGCACACACATCTCGAGGACCGTGGCCCTGGCCCCACAGGGTGCTGGGCCGATGCTTCATTTCAGCACACCCCTCTCGATGATTTTGGGCTTGGCCCCGCAGGGAGCTCCACCGAAGCTTCATTTCGGCACGCACCTCTCGAGGATCGTGGCCCTGGCCCAGCAGGGAGCTCCACCGAAGCTTCTGTTCGGCACACCCACTGGATCCACCGCTAGTAGGATGCGTTCAGAGCTGGATCCACCACCAATAGGATTCTATCAGAACTGGATCCACCACTACTAGGATTCCATCAGAGCTGAATCCACCACTAATATGTTTCTATCAGAGCTGGATCCGCCACTAATAGGATTCCACCAGAGCTGGATCCACCACTAATAGGATTGTAGTTGAGGTGGATCCACCACCACTAGGATTGTAGTAGAGGTGGATCCACCACTAATAGGATTGTAGTAGAGGTGGATCCACCACTAGTAGGATTGTAGTAGAATTGGATCCACCAGTAATAGGATTCTATTAGAGCTGGATCCACCCCTAAGGATCCGATAGGACTCCGTAGATTCCGGAGCTTCGCTGGTGCAGACACGGCAAAATGGCATGGAGGATGAGTCCACACCTTTAAGCGAGCAAATTCGCCAGCGGAGCAGGGAACGGAGCCCCAGGTTGCTGGTTGCTGGTTGCTGGGGTTGGGTCCGAACCGGCCAATGGGGCACAGACGCGCGGTTCCGCCTTTGGGAAGAACGCGGGGAACGAGGTCCGGGACCATGGGGCACTCACGCGCGGTTGTTCCTTGTTGTTGTTGTTGTTGCTGTTGCTGCTGCTTTTATTGTTGCTGCTGCTGTTGCTGTTGTTGTTGTTGTTGTTGTTGTTGTTGTTGTTGTTGTTGTTGATGTTGCTGTTGCTGTTGTTGTTGCTGTTGTTTGTTGTTGTATAGTTTGTCGCATTTGTGTTGTGTGTGTGTGCCCTTGCTGCGCCCTGTCTCCCTGATTAAAGCTGTGCGTAGCCCGCCTAGTTTTTAGCGGAAGAGGTTCGCTCTCGCCCCGCAGATCAAAAAGTGTGTGTGTGTGTGTGTGTGTGTTTGTGTGTGCGTCTCGGCGCCGAGCCGGACCGATCCGCGAGGGCCGAGAGGGGTCTGGATCGGGCGGGGTCAGGACACGGATAAATCCATTCCAGAACGTTCTTGAACGCTCTGAAAAGGCCGCGGCGCGGCGCCCGATACATCTTCCAGAGCCGCCGGGTTGCAAAGATTCCCGATCTGACCGTGTCCGATTTTGTCCCCGTCCCGAGGCCACTTCCTACCGGAGGACCTGGGCGAGGGCGCCAGGCGCGCGCGAAGTGCAGAGAGCTGCGGCGCCCAGAGCGCCTCCTTGGGCCGCCGCCTTCCCCCGAGGCGCCGCGAGCCCGCCGCGCCCAGCGGCGGCGAGCCGCCCAGCGGCGCGCCCTCCGCCGCCGCCGCGTACGGGTAAGCAGCCCTCTGACGGCGGCGGCGGCGGCGAGGCGCGGCCGCGGCCGCGGCCGCGACCGCGTCGCCGCCGCTGCGGCGAGGCGCCGCGCCTGTTGCGCGAGGTCCGCGTGCGCCGCCAGGTCTGCGAGGAGCGGGGCGTCGTCGGCCGGCCAGCGCGGCGTGCAGGCCACCAGGACGCCGCCCCGGCGGCGGCGGCGCAGCCGCCCGCCTGCCAATGGGGCCCGGCTGGGCCCGGCCGCGGCGGCTTGTGCTTGCCCGCCCGCCTGCCCGCCCGCGGGCGGGTGGACGCCCGCTGACGAACGGCGAACATAGCCGTATCCGCGACTTCGCTGTTTGGACTTCAGAGCGCGGGCCCGCGGATACGCGAGCGTACGGATGTTTTTCGCGCGGGGCATCCGCGAACAGAAACGGCACGTATCCGCGGGGGTCGCGGCCCCCGCGAGGCCGTGGATACGGGTATGTTTTTCACCCACAAGCCGCCAGCTGCGCGTGAGGGGGGCTCTTCGCTGGGGTGGCCATTTGGGGCTCGGCTTTCTCAGGGGCTCTCTCAGCCCTTGCATCCTCGCTTTGTGGCGAGAATCACGATGGAAGATTGTTGCTGATTTTCGGCTCCAGGGTCCCTCACCGGGCCCCGGGACCTTCAATTTACCTCAGCAACGCAACTTAATTGTAGCAAAGGTGAAGAGGCGGGTCGAGGAGTAGAAGGTCGGCTTGTGGAAACGTGCATTCTTAAGTAGTCTGGGAATTCTGGGACGCCGACGACTCGTGACAGGGGTGAAAACACGGCCATGTGCATTTTTTTCCCAACCATCTTGTGGTGTTGGGTCCTCGTTTTGAAGAGACGGTCCCCGCGTTCTCCTCCCTCCTTCCTCCTTCCTTCCTTCCTTCCTCCTCCGCCCTCCTCCCTCCTCCCTCCTCCTTGCGTTTCACCCACCCAGAACAGCGTTTCGTGGCCCCATTGGGAGCTCCACCGAAGGCCCCAGTGCCACCGCCCGCAAGCGTTACCCACACCCATTTCGTCACACCCCCTATACGTTTCGCGGCCGCATAGGGAGCTCCACCGAAGGCCCCAGTGCAACCGCCCGCATGCGTTACCCACATTCATTTCGGCACACCCCTCACACGTTTCGTGGCCTCATAGGGAGTTCCACCGAAGGCCCCAGTGCCACCGCCCGCATGCGTCACCCACACCTATTTCGTCACACCCCTCACACGTTTCGTGGCCGCATACACGCTTCGTGGCCCCATCGGGAGCTTCAACGAAGGCCACAGTACCACCGCCCGCATGCGTTTCCCACACCCATTCCGGCACACCCTCACACGTTTCGTGGCCTCAGGGAGCTCCACCGAAGGCCCCAGTGCCACCGCCCGCATGCGTTGCCCACACCCATTTCGTTACACCCCTCACGTTTCGTGGCCCCATAGGGAGTTTCACCGAAGGCCCCACTGCTACCGCCCGCATGCGTCACCCACACCCATTTCGTCACAGCCCTCACACGTTTCGTGGCCGCATAAGGAGCTCCACCGAAGGCGCCAGTGCCACCGCCCGCATGCGTCACCCACACCCATTCCGGCACACCCCTCACACGTTTCGTGGCCCCATAGGGAGCTCCAACGAAGGCCCCAGTGCCACCGCCTGTATGCGCCACCACACCCCTCACGCGTTTCGTGGCTCCATAGGGAGCTCCACCGAAGGCGCCAGTGCCACCGCCCGCATGCGTCACCCAAACCAATGTCGTCACACCCCTAACATGTTTCGTGGCCCCATAGGGAGCTCCACCGAAGGCCCCAGTGCAACCGCCCGCATGCGTCGCCCACACGTTTCGGCACACCCCTCACACGTTTCGTGGCCCCATTGGGAGCTTCACCGACGGCCCCAGTGCCACCGCCCGCATGCGTCGCCCACACCTATTTCGTCACACCCCTCACACGTTTCGTGGCCGCACAGGGAGCTCCACCGAAGGCCCCAGTGCCACCGCCCGCATGCGTCACCCACACCTATTTCGTCACACCCCTTATACGCTTCGTGGTCCCATAGGGAGCTCCAACGAAGGCCACAGTACCACCGCCCGCATGCGTTTCCCACACCCATTCCGGCACACCCCTCACACGCTTCGTGGCCCCATAGGGTGTTCCACCGAAGGCGCCAGTGCCACCGCCCGCATGCGTCACCCACACCAATTTCGTTACACCCCTCACACGTTTCGTGGCCCCATAGGGCGGGCGCTCCACCACCGAAGGCCCCAGAGCCACGTCCGCATGCGTCACCCACGCACGTTTCGGCACACCCCTCACGCGTTTCGTTGCCCCATCGGGAGCTCCACCGAAGGCGCCAGTGGCTGCGTTCGCATGCGCCCACCGCACCCATTTCGGCGCGGCCCCAGTGGCTGCGTTCGCATGCGCCCTCCGCACCTATTTCGGCACACCTCTCACGCGTTTCGTGGCCCCATAGGTAATTCCACCGACGGCCCAAGTGGCTGCTTTTGCATGCGCGCACCGGACAATTTTTGGCACACCCCTCACACGTTTCGTGGCCGCATAGGAAGCTCCTCCGAATGCAGTGCATACAACGAGGGTAATCACAACTGCATATGGTTGGGTCCTTCGCCGGGCCATTTTTTCTTCTCCTTCTATACATGTATATAGAAGGGATCGTGGCCGCCCGGATTAAACGATTCCTGAGTAACTCGTGAGGACGTCTCAGGCGAAACGGTTGCCGGACTGGGCAGTCCAGGGTTCCTGTTTCCCCCTTGTAGGACTCTTCTGTTGTCTTTTTGTGCGATTTGAACCTTTCAGCGAGCCGCTATTCGGATATGTAGCTGGTATTAGGACCAGAGCGCCATTCTTGTTTGTGTATATGTATGTGTAGATGTACTTCTTTACGCATATGTATATGTATATGTATATGTATACACATACGCATATGTATATGTATATGTATATGTATATGTATAGGTATATGTATATGCATATGTATATGTATATGTATATGTATATGTATATGTATATGTATATGTATATGTATATGTATATGCATATGTATGTGTATGTGTATGTGTATGTGTATGTGTATGTGTATGTGTATGTGTATGTGTATGTGTATGTGTATGTGTATGTGTATGTGTATGTGTATGTGTATGTGTATGTGTATGTGTATATGTATATGTATATGTGTATGTATATGTATATGTATGTGTATATGTACACACACATGTACATGCACATGTATATGTATATACATATCTAAGGGTTTCCGTCCCCGGGGCCCCGCAGGCCCCCCCCCTTGTACATAGGTAGTGCCCCCCTTCCCAGGAGCCCCCCGGGAGCCGCCCCGAGGCTCCGAGCAGCTTTAAATCCGCCCAAGATTGCCTACAGATGGCCAAAGAGCTTTCCAAGACGCACTCAGAGGGCCCCAATGGCGCTCGAAGACGGCCCAAGAGGCCCCAAAGACGGCCCAAGACGCTTCCAAGACGCCCCAAGAGGCTTCCAAAAGCACCCCCAAGAGAGCCCGATTCAATTTTTTTTAATGGTTTTTGAAGGATTTGGCCGTTCTCGATATTTTGGCGTCCCGACGTTCCAAGATGGCCCAAGAGCCTCCCAAAACCGCCCCAAGACGGCCCGAGAGACCCCCAGGAGGGCTCCAAGACGGCCCAAGAGGGCACCAAGACGGCCTAAGAGGCCCCGGGGACGGCCCAAGAGAGCCCCAGGACGGCCCCAAGAGTGGGTCCAGAGGAGGAACCTGAACGGACATTGCGAGCTTTCGGTTCCAAGAGGCTCCCAGGAGGCCCCCAAGAGGCCCCCAGGAGGCTCCCAAGAGGCCCCCAGAGGCCCCTAAGAGCCCCCAAAAGGGCCCCGAGAGGTCCTGAAGAAGCCACCCAAGAGGCCCCCAAGAGGCCCCTGAACTGCCCCTGCAGGGGCCTCCGAGACCCTTCCGAAGAGGCGGGATAGGCCCAAGGCTATTTGATAGCTGGCATGCGCGCGGCGTCAGGACTTTCGATGCTGCGCGCCACTTCGACAAACTCCCAGGGAGCTGCCAGTGATGCGCCGCCGGCGTCCTCGACCCCTCGTCCTTCCTCATCTTCCCCAAGGTGACCCGAGTCGCTCCCCCGGCCGCGAAAAGCGGTCAAGGGGGAGTGACCAGGATGGGCGTGAGAGGTTGAACCTTCCATTCCCTCTTCCTTCCTCATCCTCTCCAGGGTGACCCGAGTCGCTCCCATGGCCGCGAAAAGCGGTCAAGGGGGAGTGACCGGGATGGGCGTGAGAGGTTGAACCCTCCAATCCTTTTTCCTTCCTCATCTTCTCCAGGGTGACCCGAGTACCCGAGTCGTTCCCCCGGCCGCGAAAAGCGGTCAAGAGGGAGTGACCGGGGCGGACGTGGAAGGTTGAACCTTCCAATCCCTATTCCTTCCTCATCTTCTCCAGGGTGACCCGAGTCGCTCCCATGGCCGCGAAAAGCGGTCAAGGGGGAGTGACCGGGATGGGCGTGAGAGGTTGAACCCTCCACTCCTTCTTCTTTCCTCATCTTCTCCAGGGTGACCCGAGTCGCTCCCCCGGCCGCGAAAAGCGGTCAAGGGGGAGCGACCCGGATGGGCGTGAGAGGTTGAACCTTCCATTCCCTTTTCCTTCCTCATCTTCTGCTGGGTGACCCGAGTCGCTTCCCTGGCCGCGAAAATCAGTCAAGGGGGAGTGACCGGGGCGGGCGTGAAAGGTTGAACCCTCCATTTCTCTTTCCTTCCTCATCTTCTGCTGGGTAACCCGAATCGCTTTCCCAGCCGCGAAATGCGGTTCGAAAGGGGGCTCGGGGGACGATCGAGGTTGAAAGGCGTTGTTCTCCCGAGGCGCCCCTCTGGCCGCGAGGCGCGGTCAAGGGGGGGCCCAGGGAACGCTCGAGATTGAAGCCGTGTTTTCCCGAGGGGCCCCCTGGCTGCGAGCCGCGGTCAAGGGGGGCGCTTGGGGGGGGCTCAAGGTTGGGGGATTGTTTTCCCGAGGCGCCCCCCCTGGCCGCGAAACGCGGTCAAGCGACACTGCATCGTTGAGCCTGGCCCCTCCTGCACGCGCGGTTCCTCTCCTCAGTGCGCCTGCTCCATTGCGGCCGCACGTCTGAGCCATAGCAACCTCATATGCATATGTAAACCATTGCATACTGGCGCCTGCCAAATTACTCGCCTATGTCTGCGCCAATTCATCCGGACGGTCACGAATCATTGCGCAATGGTTTGTTACGCCTTCGACAGTGTATCCTCGCGCCTGTGCCAGTCGATCATATGTCCCAGGAACATTCGAGTCATCGTGCATGGCTCCGCCGCTTTGCATCCCAGCCATCGTACCATGGTCCCGAACCTGTTGTACTATTCCGACGTGCCGCCTGCGTCATGATTCCTGCGCTGTCGGCATGAATCCTTCACCCGCAGTACCTGGAACGTTTGCATCCTCACGATTATTTTCCTTGCACCCTCACGCCAGTGCCACTCGGTCAGGGGTCGCATGAACCATCGTATCATCGTGCATGGCCCGAGCGCCCCCCATCAAACCAATCGTATCATTGTGCCTCACCGGATGTCGTATTTCGACTTGGCCCCTGCATTTTCGCACATGCGCCGTGCAATGAACTATTGACCCACAGCGCCTGGACGTGTGCATCTTCACGATTACCCTCCTGTAGCAGCACGCCTGTGCACAACCCCGATTCTGCTCCCTGGCCATGGTGTTTTCCAACGCTTTTCCTTTTTTCATCATCGCGTGCATGGCCACGACCTGACCACGTTGCCACCAAGCATGTTGCCACGTGCCATGTCATTCCACATTCGGTTGATGTCGCGCATTGCTTCCCGTTTTTTCGGGGCGCAGTGTTTGGATGGGGCATCATGATCGTTTCCGTTTGCTTTCCCCCCCCGAATTGTCCACTCCCCGATGGTTGTCCCGAATCGGGACAAACATCAGGACAACCATCGGGACAACCATCGGGACAACCATCGGGAAAACCATCGGGAAAACCATCGGGGTCGTGCACTTCGCTTACTGCCCCACTACATTTACGTATCTCTTACCCGTACTCGTAGGCAGGAACCGTGCACCGGCGGCCAAAAAGGGCCACACTTTGTTGTGACGTGCTTGGGCTTTCACCCCACGGGGATGACCCGCGAACACGCCCGGGTGAATTTCTACATCCTCCGGCCTGCTTGCTCTGCTACGCAGTCATGGGCAATCTCCTGGTCATTCTCCCGCCAAAACATCACTATAGCCGAGCAAGTTGGGAGGACAATCCTGCCCCCTTCAACATTTGTTAAATGGGCATGACATTGCGGAAAGTTTGCAATGGCTTGGTACCTGGTACCTCGTCTCGACGGAGCTTCTCATCTCCGATGAGAAGGTTCCCAAACAAGGTTTGAATAGCCTGCGGTTTCGTACGCTGGACGCGAAGCCCCCGCAGCCAGAACAAAATACCATCGGCAGCTTCGGGCCTACAATCCAGCCGGGCGATGGCCGTTTCCATAGGCCTTACGGGGGTCCTCATTTGGGCTTCGAGTGTCCCCAGTGTCCCAGATGGGACCAAAATGCTCCGAGATGTCCCAAGATGATCCCCTGCCTGCCCCACAAGAGCCCAGGAGCGCCCTCACTACCAACCCCGACGGATCTCCGAATCACCAGCGCATCCAAAATTGGCAATTTGCGATGCGAGTCCCTTGGGCGCGGCTAGAACGTAAACGCGCGCGAAGCGCGCGCGTGGTTCTTGTATGTATATGTATATGTATATGTATATGTATATGTGTATGTATATGTATATGCATATGTATATGTATATGTATATGTGCATGTGTATGTATATGTATATGTATATGTATACATATATAGCTATATGTATATATATATGTATATGTATATGTATATGCATATGCATATGTATATGCATATGTATATGTATATGTAGGTGTATATGTATGTATATATATATGTTTATGTATATGCATATGCATATGCATATGCATATGCATATGCATATGCATATGTAGATGTAGATGTAGATGTAGAGGAGGTAGAGGTAGAGGTAGAGGTAGAGGTAGAGGTATATGTAGAGGTGGATGTATATAGGTATAGGTATAGGTATAGGTATAGGTCTAGGTCTAGGTCTATGTATATGTCTATGTCTATGTATATGTATATGTATATGTATATGTGTATGCATATGTATATGTATATGTATGTATACATACATACATACATACATACATACATACATACATACATACATACATACATACATACATACATACATACATACATACATACATACATACATGTATGTATATATATATATATATATATATACCCAGGTTTAGGGGGCCAGGCCGCCAGGAGTGTGCCTGCGCCCTCCATGGGGGGTCCGGGGCCCACTTTCCCAGTGTTTTTATTGGGTTTCGGCATTCCAGGGCCTCCGAGGGAGGCCGCCAGGAGTGGACCTGCGCCCCCTGGGGGCTCCGGGGCTCACTTTCCCTATGTTTTTTACAAGGCTTCCGCGTCCTGGGCCTCGGAGGCCGCTGCCTCCGACCCCCCGTGGGAGGACGGGGCGGCCGGGGAAGTCCAACATAGTCCAGGAGGGCCTCCAGAGGCTCCCAAGACGGCCCAAGCGGGCCCACCGAAAGACCGCTCCAGGACGCCCAAGATAGGCCCAAGATGGCCCGAGAGGCCCCCCAAGGCACTCCACGACGCTTCAAGACGCCCTTCAGAGCGCTTCAAGAGGCCGAAATCGTCAATTTTACAAAGGTTTTCGAACGATTTTGGCCTTCCAGCCTTTTCGGCCGTCCGACGTCCAAGACGGCTCAATAGGCCCCAAGAGCGCCCCAAGACGGCCCAAGAGGGCCCCAAGACGGCCCCAGAGTCGCCCAAGGCAGCCCAACAGAGCCCCAAGACGGCCCCAAGATGCGCCCAAGAGGGGGACCACGACTCCAAAATTCGACCCTTCCGCTTGAAGAGTGCCCCAGGAGGCCCCAAGGAGCCCCCAAGAGGCCCCAGGAGGCCCCCAAGAGGCACCCAGGAGGCCCAAACGAGGCCTAAAGAGGCCACAAAACAGCCCCGAGGAGGCCCCACAACGGTCCCAAAACGGCTTCCGAGAAGCTGTGAAACTGCCTTCACGACGTCCCCGACAGGCCAACCACGAGATCCAAACCAACACCCATGAGGCCTCTGACCCACCACCCAGGGCACGGTGGCGGGAGCAGTGACAGCACTTGTGCACAGCATGTTCTGGCGGGAGCCTTCCAGAACACGCTGCAGGAGGAGGAGGAGGAGGAGGAGGATGAAGATCAGGAGGAGAGAGAGCTGGAGTAGGAGGAGGAGGAGGATGATGATGAGGAGGAGGAGGAGGAGGAGGAGGGGGACGAGGAGGAGGAAGCGGCCTCCAAGACAGCTCCAAGATAGACGAAGAGGCTTCCAAGAGGGCCCTGGGCGGCCCACGAGGGCCCCAAGGCGGTGCCTGAGGCGCCCAAGACGGCCCGAGAGGGCCCCAAGACGGCCCCAAGAGAGGCCCATGAAGGGAAACACGAACTGAGAATCCGAGCTTCCTACCCCGAGAGGTTCTCGGGAAGTCCCAAGAGGCCCCCAATCGGATCCAAGAGGCCCCCAAGAAGCTCCCAAGAGGGCCGACGAGGTTGCAAGAGATCTCCCAAGGTGGCCCCAAGAGGCACAACTCATTGTTTTACGATTGGGCTTTGACGGGTTTAAATGTTTTCGGCCTTTTGGCATCCCGATGCTCCAAGACGGCCCAAGAGGCTTCCAATACCGATCCAATATAGAGGAAGAGGCCTCCAAGAGGGCCCCAAGGCGGCCCGCGAGGGCCCCAAGGCGGTGCCTGAGGCGCCCAAGACGGCCCGGGAGGGCCCCAAGAGCCCCAAGAGAGGCCCAAGAAGGGGAACGCGACCCAGCAGCAGAGCGTTCCCCCAAAAGGCCCACAGGAGGCCGCAAGAGGCCGTCCGACAAGGACCCCAAAAGCTTCCCGAGGGCCCAAAAGGCCCCTAGGAGACGTCCAAGAGGTTTTAAAATAGCCCAAGAGTGCCCTCGATGCGTCAAAACTGCTTCCAGGAGGCCCCCGGGAGGCTTCCGGATTGCCTCAATCTGGCCGCAGGTGGCCTCAAGTCGGGCCTCCACGCAGCCAAGACGGCCAATGACGGCTTCAGATTGCAGAACCGATGCCCCCAAGGGACCCTCAGACGCCCCCCCCAAGAGGCACCCAAGAGGTGCCTCCAACAGCCAGTTGACGAAGCATGCGGAACACCCCAGAAGCTCCTCAGATGCCGTCGCGCGCCTGTGCTTGATAGCGTTGTCCAAGATCGTCCAGCGCCCCCCCAGCCTGGGCTAGAACCTGAGCGCGCGCGAAGCGCGCGCGATGGTTCTAGTGTATATGTATATGTATGTGTATATCTACATGCCTGTGTATATGTATATGTGTATGTATATGTATATGTAACTGTAAATGTATATGTATATGTATGTGTACAGGCATATGCATATGTCAGGTACATGCATTTATGTATGTGATGTACATGCATATGTATACGTATACGTATACGTATATGTAGGTGTATGTGCATATGGATATGGATATGTATATGTATATGTCTATGTATATGTATATGTATAGGTATATTATATGTATAGGTATATGTATACGTATATGTATATGTATATGTATTCGTATATGTATGTGTAAATATTGTATGTATATATATATATATATATACATGTACCTATGTGAAAGAGCGTGTTCTACCGCTGCTGGCGGAAAACCGGGGGGGTCACTACCGGTTCGAACCCCTCCCCCCCCCCCTCCGGAAAACCGGAGGGGGTCACTACCGGTTCGAACCCCTCCCCC
>CAUYUJ010015571.1:778936-803936 GCA_963575745.1 Prorocentrum cordatum | reverse complement strand
GATGACGATGATGACGATGCTGATGATGATGATGATGATGATGATGGTGATGCTGATGCTGATGCTGACGCTGGTGATGATGATGCTGATGATGATGGTGATGATGATGATAATGATGATGTTGATGCGGTGATGATGGTGATGATGATGGTGATGATGACGCTGATGATGATGCTGATGCTGATGCTTGTGCTGATGCTGCTGCTGCTGATGCTGCTGATGATGATGATGCTGATGATGATGATGCTGATGATGCTGATGATGATGATGATGATGATGATGATGATGATGATGATGATGATGATGATGATGATGATGCGATGATGATGATGATGATGATGATGATGATGATGATGATGATGATGATGATGATGATGATGATGATGATGATGATGATGATGATGATGATGATGATGATGATGATGATGATGATGATGATGATGATGATGATGATGATGATGACCATGGGGCCATCTTGGGCGTCTTGGACCGATCGTTTGGTGATTCGGGGCTTTCTTGGGCCGTCTTGAGGGTCTCTTGAGGCCCTGATGGCCCGTCTTGGGCTTTTCTTGGGCTCGAACAAGTCATGCGGGAACATACTGGGGGCCCCAGAGGGCGCGCGGGGAGCCTCAAGGGATTTGAGAACTTAGGGTCCGGGCCTATTAAGAATCCTCAGCCTTGAGGACTGAGGCTCAGGGGATTGAGCAAGGGACCTGGAGAAGCCTCTGGGGGGTCGTTCTGGGGCTTCTTGGGGCCTCATTGGGTGGGTGCCTTTAGGCCTCCTGGGGGCTTCCTGGGGGCCTCTGGGCCCCCCAGCCCCCGATCACTAAATGCGTCGGGGATGGCGCCCCCTCTTGGGGGCCTGTGGGCCCACCCGACCCCGAGCACTAAATGCGTCGGGAATGGCGTCCCCCACCACCCTTGCAGAGCAAAGCTTGGGCGAGCTGAAGTCCACGCTATCACAAACTCACACGCCGGATCGGCGTTTTTTTTTTTCGCCTGTGCTGGTAGTGGGGCATTCAGCAGCTGATTTGGCTTAAGGGTGACGTTTCGATTGCCTGAAATATTGTTCGCAGCAGAGTAGGTCGCAACTTATCGTAGGTAAAGTGGAGACACCGGGGTCGCCTTTTCTTGTCGACTGAGGCGCACCCAGCGCCAGGCATTTCTGCACAGGAGCATTGCAGTTTGGTTGTCCGAGGGGGTTTCTGCCGCTACCACGGTGCACAACACTATTACAGTTTGTCGGTGCAGCGCGGTGCTTGGTGCGCGAATTCTGTTTGCACCCCAACAACCATCGTTCTGTGCGCGGTAGGTCCACAAAGTGCACAACGTTTTGGATGGAGGGGGTGTCTGACGTGAGGCTGCTTGCGGCGACAAGCTGGTGGGCGCGGACGTGCGGCGTGGACATCCGTTCTCTCTCGCCCGAGTCGCAAGGCCTTGGGCAATGTCGTCGATCGTTGCGGCAAGGCAGATGGGCGTATTAGTTCTTCGATGTTCTGGCCGCTAGCCTCGTGGCGGAAGCGAACACTGGCTCAGGCGTTAGAGCTGAGAAAACTATCCATACGGCAACTGGGTACCTTGCGTCTGCGGGCCCCTACGTTTTCAGAGTCCCGTGGCCACCGCGATGTAGCAGG
The DNA here is from genome assembly GCA_963575745.1 of Prorocentrum cordatum. Lineage (NCBI taxonomy): Eukaryota > Dinophyceae > Prorocentrales > Prorocentraceae > Prorocentrum > Prorocentrum cordatum. The sequence continues at coordinate 802,302 of CAUYUJ010015571.1, read as the reverse complement.
TACAGCATTCGGGCACTTCAACGGTGCGAGGCTTTTGGTTAGCACTGCAACTACTCAATTTTGAGAGCCCTGTAATCACTGCGAGGTCACTGGCCAAGTCTGACGACACCAAAATGGAACTGCCAGGGGGTGGTACACTTGCCCGTTCGCGCCAGACCTAAACAGATGTCTCGAGCGAGGCGTCGCCGACTTCTTATTTCAGGGCCCCGTGCGAGCGGCGATGTAGCAGGCATAGCGTCTGGGCTTTTTGTTGTCACGGATTCGTTTCCTGCCTTGGCCCCGTGGTCACTGCGATGTAGCAGGCATCGCAAGTCAGCGCTCCGAGATGGAGCCGCATGGGCTGGTCTCGACCAGATTGCGGGGGTGCGTCGGACGAGGCGCTTGTTTGGCGTGCCAGGCGCCTCCCTGCTTTGACCGCCCAAAGGCCACTGCACTTCCAGACGTTCCGCACTGCCTCTCGGGACCATGTGGGGGGATATCGCTTAAAAAGGGGAAGGCCCCAATGAGCGCACCCCCTGCCCCTCAGGAGCCTCAAGATCGCGTCTTGGGCCCCTCTTGGGGCTCTTCTGGGCCATCATGGGGTCATTTCGATGCCTCGTAGGGCCAGCAGAAAACGAATGGTGAGACGGCGCACCTCGCTCAGATTCTCAAGACTTTTGAGGGTTTGGCCTCCTGGGGGCCGCCTTCGGAGGCCCCGTCGCCTCTTAGGGCCGTCTTGCCACGGGGGGCATTGGAAACTATTTACCTAACAGCTTTTGCTGATAGGTTTCTAGTGGACTCAAAGAGAGCAGCAGATGACTCCACAGGGGGGTCGGGGCGGCATCCGGGGAGCTGTGTCCGAACTCGTGTCCGAACTCGTTTTTCGCAAACAGTCACACACTTCGTGCTCTTCGACCTCCCAGAACTCCATTCCCGGGCCACATTCTGAATGCCCGGAGCCAACTGTAGGCCACTTCGTGCTCTTCGACTTCCCAGAACTCCATTCCCGGGCCACATTTTGATGCCCGGAGCCAACTGTAGGCCACTTCGTGCTCTTCGAGTTCCCAGAACTCCATTCCCGGGCCACATTTTGAATGCCCGGAGCCAACTGTAGGCCACTTCGTGCTCTTCGAGTTCCCAGAACTCCATTCCCGGGCCACATTTTGAATGCCCGGAGCCAACTGTAGGCCACTTCGTGCTCTTCGAGTTCCCAGAACTCCATTCCCGGGCCACATTTTGAATGCCCGGAGCCAACTGTAGGCCACTTCGTGGTCTTCGAGTTCCCAGAACTCCATTCCTGGGCATGATTTTGAATGCCCGGAGCCAACTGTAGGCCACTTCGTGTTCTTCGAGTTCCCAGAACTCCATTCCCGGGCCACATTTTCAATGCTGAGGCAGGCTGATGCTGAGGCTGAGGCAGGCTGAGGCTGAGGCAGGCTGAGGCTGAGGCCGAGGCTGAAGGCAGACTGAGGCTGAGGCTGAAGCAGGCTGAGGCTGAGGCTGAGGCAGGCTGAGGCTGAGGCTGAGGCAGGCTGATGCTGAGGCAGGCTGAGGCTGAGGCTGAGGCTGATGCAGGCTGAGGCTGAGGCAGGCTGAGGCTGAGGCCGAGGCTGAAGGCAGACTGAGGCTGAGGCTGAAGCAGACTGAGGCTGAGGCTGAGGCAGGCTGAGGCTGAGGCTGAGGCAGGCTGATGCTGAGGCAGGCTGAGGCTGAGGCTGAGGCTGATGCAGGCTGAGGCTGAGGCAGGCTGAGGCTGAGGCCGAGGCTGAAGGCAGACTGAGGCTGAGGCTGAAGCAGGCTGAGGCTGAGGCTGAGGCAGGCTGAGGCTGAGGCTGAGGCAGGCTGATGCTGCTGAGGCTGAGGCTGAGGCTGAGGCTGAGGCTGATGCAGGCTGAGGCTGAGGCAGGCTGAGGCTGAGGCCGAGGCTGAAGGCAGGCTGAGGCTGAGGCTGAAGGCAGGCTGAGGCTGAGGCTGAGGCAGGCTGAGGCTGAGGCTGAGGCAGGCTGAGGCTGAGGCTGAGGCAGGCTGAGGCTGAGGCTGAGGCTGAGGCTGATGCAGGCTGAGGCTGAGGCAGGCTGAGGCTGAGGCCGAGGCTGAAGGCAGACTGAGGCTGAGGCTGAAGGCAGGCTGAGGCTGAGGCTGAGGCAGGCTGAGGCTGAGGCAGGCTGAGGCTGAGGCTGAGGCTGATGCAGGCTGAGGCTGAGGCAGGCTGAGGCTGAGGCCGAGGCTGAAGGCAGACTGAGGCTGAGGCTGAAGGCTGAGGCTGAGGCTGAGGCTGAGGCAGGCTGAGGCTGAGGCTGATGCAGGCTGAGGCTGAGGCTGAGGCTGAGGCCGAGGCTGAAGGCAGACTGAGGCTGAGGCTGCAGGCTGAGGCTGAGGCTGAGGCAGGCTGAGGCTGAGGCTGAGGCAGGCTGAGGCTGAGGCTGAGGCTGAGGCTGAGGCTGAGGCGAGGCTGAGGCTGAGGCTGGCAGGCTGAGGCTGAGGCAGGCTGAGGCTGAGGCTGAGGCTGAGGCTGAGGCTGCAGGCTGAGGCTGAGGCTGAGGCTGAGGCTGGCTGAGGCTGAGGCTGAGGCAGGCTGATGAGGCTGAGGCTGAGGCAGGCTGAGGCTGCTGAGGCCGAGGCTGAAGGCAGACTGAGGCTGAGGCTGAAGCAGGCTGAGGCTGAGGCTGAGGCAGGCTGAGGCTGAGGCTGAGGCAGGCTGAGGCTGAGGCTGTGACTGCGACTGCCGTTGCCACTGCGACTGTCATCGCGAATGCGACTACGACTGCGAGAACAGCAGAATTCTACAACTGGATTATCATCTGAATCTTAAGGGGAATGTTTCCAGATATGCTCCTACACATCGCTGTTAGGTTGCTTTGCCGGGATAATTTGAGCCATAAAGAAAAAGGGAAGGAAGGAAGGAAGGACACAGTGAAAAAAGGAGGGAGGAAAGTCGGAGGGAAGGGATGGAGGGAGGGAGAGAAGTGAGGAAGGAAGGAAAGGAGGGAGGAAGGACCTTGAAGAAAGGAAGGATGGATGGACATATGGACGGATGGGTGGATGGAAGGATGGAAAGGTTGAGTGAAGGAGAGGGGGAGGGAGGAAGGGAGGGAAGGAGGGGGGGAGGGAGGGAGGGAAGGAGGGGAGGAAAGAGGGAAGGAAGGAAGGAAGAGACGACGAGAGAGGCACAGGAAGGAGAGGTCATGATTCGAGGCGCGCCACCAATCAGTTCTAGTCAGGGCAGGGACTGGCGCGAGACCGAGCTGCTCTGCCAGCTGCTTGGCCTCCTTTCCCGGCATGTTCCAATGCGGGATGTAAGGGAGCGCCGTTGCCAGGGACGACGGCGTTCGCCCCGTGTGTTGGCACGGGGGCGCGACTCCTTGGCCCAACCTGCACCCCGGCTCGGTGACCAGGCACAAAGGGGGAGGTCCGAACGGGACGGTTTCGCGACGGCCGTCCTGCCAGCAGCCGCAGCAGTGGCAGCGCCGGGTGTTGCACAGGCTTGCCAGACTGGGCGTCGGAACGATGCGGGCCAAGCGCCCCCCGACACCTCCCCACCTGGCGCTCGGTCACCTTGCCAGGCTGTGGGCCCGGTCCAGCTGGAATCGCGGCAGCACGGACATTTCCCGGGGCTCGGGGGCTCGGGGCTCGCGCGCGCGCGGGGGGGCCGGGCCTGCGCGCGATGGCGCCCTCGCCCGGGCCCGCGGGCAGGAGCTTGCACGCCGACCTGCCGCGCAGCCGCTCTGGGGGAGCAGAGGCGGCGCAGCAGGAGGGGAGGCGACGCGCAGGCGGAGCCAGCAGCACGGCCGCGCCAGAGGCCGAGGACGGGCCAGAAAGAGCCGCCAAACGGGCGCTCGCGCAGGGCGGGGGCGGCGGGCCGGCCAGCGGCGCCCGCCGGGATGGCCCCGTTGCCGGGGCGACGCCCCGCTATGCAGGCCGACAGGGGCAGAGGCTGCACAGGGAGGGCGGCCACCGCTACTGAAGGGAGGCCGGGCGCACGGCAGAGGGCGACGCCGAGCAGGGCCGGAGGCAGAGCGGCAGAGGAGGAAGAGGAGGAAGAGGAGGAAGAGGCGGCAGAGGCGGAGGAGGAGGCGGCAGCGGCGGAGGAGAAGCACCGCCACCGCCGCGACGGCGCCCAGCAACGCCGCCACCACAACGGCAACCGCCAGCACCACCGCGACGGCGACCAGCAGCACCAGCAGCAGCACCACCGCCAAGACGAAGACGAGCACAAGCGACAGCACCGCAACCAGCGGCGGGGCAACGACGGCGAACACCAGCAACAGCAGCACCAGCACCAGCACCAGCAACACGACTACGACAGCACCGGCGCCATGACGCGACGGCCCGACCCTGGCAGACATGACCCCCCTGGGGGTGGACACCGCCAGGGTCTGACCAGGAAGACCCTGTCCACGAAGGGTCTGGGGACCCCCCGGGGGGCTTCCTGGACAAGCGGCGCGGGGCCGCTGCCGCCGCCCGACCCGGGTCCGCCGCCTGGCCTCTGGACGCTGGTGCGGCGAGGGCCCCCGAGGCGACCACTCGGGAGCCAGGCGCGACAGCCGCAGCAGCAACCGCGAGGCTCGGCGCCAGCGCCGGGCGACGCACCAGACGAGGCCGAGGAGGAAGAGGCGAGAGAGCAGCACGAGGAGGCAAAGGAGGCGCAACGCGACCACGAGGCGCCGCAGGGGGCAGGCGCGAACGAGAGGGCGCCGCGCCGGGCGGCCTACGCTCGCCGGGTCCTTCGCCGCGGCCGCCGGCGAGCCGCGCGGCGGCTGGCGGCCAGTGCCCTCGAGGCCGCGTGCGCCGAGCACGACGCGCTCGTGGAGCAGGCGGCGGCTTTCGACCGTCGGCGCGCTTGCCTGGCCGCGAGGTTCGACGCGAGGTGGGCGCAATGCGAGCTCCAGAAGGCACTCGCCGCAGCCAGGGGCGCGGCGACACGCGACGAGGAGCGGCAGCCGCAGCAGCGACAGCACCAGAGCCCGCCTGCACAGCAGCAGCCGCGCGAGGAGGCAGAGGAGGGCGGCAGGAAAAGGCATGGCGAGGGCCGCCGCGACCAGGAGGCCAAGCCAAGACAGCCAGCGCCCCATGAAGGGGGTGGGTGCTCTCAGCTCCGGCGCCCGCACCGGCGACAGGACGCTGACCGAGAGATGGCGCGGGCGGGTGTCGGCGAGGGCGCGCCGCTCGTGACCAGAGTGCACTTTCGCCGCGGGCGCCGCGAGAGCAGGCAGCACCGCAGCGACCAGAGCGACAGCAGCCAGCACCCAACTGCGGCCACAGGCGGAGGAAAACTACGACGGCGCCCGCCACGGCGCCCACCACGACGGCGACCAAGACAGCAACGAGCAGCACCACGACGGCGACCAGCAGCACCAGCAGCACCAGCAGCACCGCCACAGCCACGACGGCGAAAAAACAACGGCAGCAGCACCACCGCCACGACAGCCACCAGCACCACCGCCACCACGAGCACCACCCAGCGCTGCATTGACCCAGACTCCCGGATTGACTTCGAGATCACAGGAAAAACGTATTCTTGGAGGGACTCTGAAGTCTCAGGGGGGGGTTCAGGGAGGAGCGCGCGAGGGCAGGCAGTCCCGCGGCGACCAGAGCGACGGCAACTAGCACACAGCCATGGCAGCAGGCGGCGGCTCTCAACGACCGCGCACGACCAGAGCGACCACCGCGGCTTCGACCGGCAGCAACACCAACGCCACCGCCACGACAGCGCCCAGCAGCAACACCACGACAGCGACCGGCAGCGCCGCCACCAGCACCAGCACCAGCAGTGACACTGGCAGCACCGCCGGTGCCACGAAAGGAGCTGCGCACACCAGGGAGGGACCAGCGAGACGCGCTGCACGGCTACCGCGGACAGCGCGTGGGTGAGGCGAGCCACCCAGGGCCACCGCGCAACGACGCTGCCCCAGCCACGCCGCCGCGCGGACGCTCGCAAGCGGACCTGCCCGAGCCAGCGGGCGAGGCGTCGGGCGAATCCGCCCCGGCCGGCGGAGGCCGAGACTTCCCCCCGAGAGTTCTTCGGTTCGCCAGGCCGGTCTCTGTCGCCGCTGCCTGCCGGACAGAGCCACTTTAGCGCCGTGTTCGGACAGGCGCTTGCGGCCGGATGGGACTAGTCTGGGCGGTTCGCGCCGCCGCGGGAGACAGCCGAACGCGCGGCGGCCAAGTTGCAGCAACAGCCGCAGCAACCACGGTAGGGGCCGGACCCCCAGGAGCCGGAGCAGGCAGAGGCCAGCGAGGCTTGCTACATGTGCCAGGAGCCGCTCGACGACTCGAGGGTGCAATGGCCCGATTGCGGCCGCGTCCCGCACTGCTTCCGCGCGGCCTGCCTGGCCCGGTTTCGCCCTCTCCGCCGCGGACTCGCGCGCCTGCGGGACTCGGGCGGCGATTCCAGCCGGGTAGAGGACGCAGCGTGCCCACTCTGCAATAGCAGGTGGGGCGACGGCCCGAACTCTGCCGCGCGGCTCGCGGAGCTGGCGGGCCACCTTGGGCGCGGCGGGGGGGGCCCTTTCCGAGTGCCGCTGCCTGCCTTGCCTGGGAGGAGCGGGCCAGCCGGTACCGAGGGGGGCCCCTCGTGCTGCCAGAGGGGCCGGCACCGCGCGCGATTGCCATGCGCCCGCGCCACCCAGAGCGACCCTTGCGATGGAGGCACTCGCGCGGGCCAGATGGGCTGACTGGCAGCTGGGAATGCGCCGCCTGCGACGTCGCCCCGCTTGGTAGCGAGGCCCCGCCGCCGCTGGGCGAGAGGCCGCCGCAGTGCCCTCGCGGCCAGCCAGGGCAGGTCGAGTGGGTCGCCCGGGCCAGCGGGGACGCCGGAGGGCCTTTGAGGTGGCAGGGAGACTGGCTCTGCGAAAGCTGCGCTGCCACAGCGCTGCCCGAGCCAGAGGCCGCGCAGCCGGACGGAACGGCCGCCGGAGCCAGGGGCAGGAGGCGGGGGCCCGGGCCCGCAGGCGGCGGACGGCCCACGAACCCAGTTCAGCGGCTGGTCGCCTCCACGACACGCTGCAGAGACCAGCCGCTGCCTTAACTCCTGGATGTGCGTGCCGCTCCTCCTGGGCGCCGCGGGCCAGCTTGACGGGCAGGAGGCCGCCGCGCGGCGACAGCGCCCTGCCGCGGCGCACTGGTGGGGGAACGCCGCGGCGTTCCTCCGAGAGAGGGCGCCCGCCGACGTGTCCGCCTGCCGCGCGGCGGGCTCCCTGCTGCCGCGGGCTCTCGGAGACGGGCTGCGCGGGGGCCCCGCGCCGACGACAGAGGATGCGCGCGGCCGATCGCCCAGGACATCGCGATGCAGATCTTCGGGGCGGTGGACTTCATCCGCGCTCTGGAGGTGCAGGCTGGCGCCTGCAGGGCATGGCTCGCGCGCGGGCTGCCTCCAAGACCCGCCCCGGCAGCGCGGCCAGGGGCACCGTGCCCGCCAGGCGCGCGCGGAATAGGCGCCGAGGAGGAGCCGCAGCCTGCGCCCGCGGCGGCGGAGGGAGAGGGGGGCGCCGCACCAGGCAGAGGAGGGAGAGGCGCAAGAGGAGGCAGGGGACGAAGAGGCGCTGGAGGAGGCAGAGGGGCCAGAGGCGCCCGAGGAGGCAGAGGGCGAGCAGGCGGCAAAGGAGACCCGAGCAGCGACGACGACGAGAGCAGCGAGGAAGAGGGCAGCCACAGCCAGAGCGACAGCGCCTCCGACAGCGCTGGCCCCGCGCCGCCTGCGCCAGCGGCGCCGCCTGCGCCGGCGCCGCCGCGCAGTGGCGGAGGCGGGCGACGAAGCCGGCGCCCGGCGCAGTCTGCCTTCCCCGACGCGGCCTGCAGGGCGCTTCTTGACGCGGTGGACTTGGAGGCCGAATTGCGCCGGCGAGCGCCGTGCATCCGGGCGCCGCCGGCTTTCCTCCGCGGCCGCCTTCGCCAGCTCTACCACACGGTCCTCGAGGGGGCCCTGCGCGCAGACGCCCTTCCTGGCGACGCCGACGGGCTGCAGAAGGTGGGGGCTTGGAAGCTCTTGGTTCTCGATGGCGCGCGCTGCGGCGACGGGCCGCGAGCGCTGGGGCGCCAGGGCGGCGGGAGCTCGAAGCGCGACTGGAGCTGTTCCAGGACGGCTCCTGGGAAGCGCTGCTGGCCCCAAGCCTGCAAGGGCAGCGGCCCCCGGGAGGGGCGCGCGGCGCGGGCGACGCCGAGGCGAGGCGCCGGCGCCTCCTGGAAGACGCGGTGGCGCTGGTCAGAGCAGGAGGCCTCAGCAAGGCGCGGCAGCTGCTCGCCTCGCGCGGGCCAGCGCCGGGCACGGCGGAGGCTTTGGCAGAATTGCGGGCCCCCGCTCGGCGACCGCCGAGGCCCGCCGCCGACTTGCCGCCAGCCGCCCGAGCCTTCCAGCCGGCTCGACTGCGCCCGCTCCGCCCCGAAAGAGCTTTCCAGCCCGCTGAGCGGACCTAGCTTTGAACTGCTCAAGCTGGCACTGGACGAAGACGAGGCGCTCGAGATGCAAGCTGCCGTGGCGGAGCGCTACGCGCGGGCCGAGATCCCAGCGAGCGTTGCCCGCGCCCTGGGCACAGGCCGCCTGACGGCGCTGCTGAAGGGCAACGGCCGCGCGCGAGGCACTGTTGCAGTCGACGCCTTCCGCAGGCTCGTGGGCAGCGCCCTCTCCCGGCAGTATGGGTCCGAGATGGACGACGCCTGCGCGCCGTTCCAGTACGCGCTTTCGACGAGAGCGGGCACAGACAGCGCCGCCCACTTCCTCCGAGCGGCCACGGACTCCGACCCCGCGGCGATCATCGTCAGCATCGACGGCGTAGGGGCCTTCGACCACGTGCGCCGCGACCGCATGATCGAGGAGCTCCTCTCGCTGCCGGGGGCCTCCGCCATGGCCCCGTTCGTCCTGCTCTCCTACGGCCAGCCGTCGACGCACCCCTGGACAGACGATGCCGGAGTCGCGCGCGAGGTGAGGCAGGGAGAAGGCGGAGGGCAAGGCGACCCGCTCATGCCGGCGCTGTACTCCCTGGCTCAGCACGGCGCCTTGGAGAGCCCGCGCGCAGCTTCAGCCGGGCGAGACGCCGATCGCCTACCTGGTGGACGACGTCTACATTGTCTGCAGACCAGAGCGCGCCACAGAGGCATTCCGCGTGGTTACCGCTGCCATGCGCAAGTGGGCAGGGATCGAGGCGAACCTCGGCAAGTGCCGCGCGTGGAACCAGGGCGGCTTCGAACCAGCAGGGCATTTGTCGTTGGGCACAGGCGCGTGGGTTGGCGGCGCCCGCGCGCCTGAGGAGCACCGCGGCCTCAAGGCACTTGGCGCGCCCCTGGGCACCGCGGCGTTCGCGGCCCGGCTGACGCAGCAGCAGAGGACGGACGAGGAGCGCAGCTTCCTACGAGAACCCCCCAACATGCCAGACCTTCAGTGCGCTTGGGCGCTCCTGCTGTACTGCGCGGCGCCAAGGTGCAATCGCGCCCTGCGCGCGCTGCCTCCGACGCCGTCGCGGTCCTACGCCGAGGCCCGCGACCGCGGGCTGCAGAAGGCGCTACGCGACCTCCTCGACCTCGACCCCGCGCCAGCTGAAGCAGAGAGGCTCTTCCGAGTGAGCTCGCTGCCGCTCGGCCTCGGAGGCCTTGGACTCAGGTCAGCCGCGCGCGCGGCCGAGTGCGCGCGCTGGGCGTCTTGGGCGGACGCGCTCCCCATGTTGCCCTGGCCGCCCCGTCTGACCTGCGGGGTAGCGCCCCTGGTCCAGGCGCTTCCGCGGCGCGCCTCTTCGCAGGAGGGGTGCCCTCGTAGGCCCAGGGCGGGGGGGCCCTGAATAGGGGGGGCCTCCCAAGGGGAAATGCCCTACAGGTCGCCCTGACCTGCGGGGCAGCGCCCCTGGTCCGGGCGCCTCGGCGGCGCACCTCGGGGCGGCGGTGATCCCGCGAATGGGGTGGTGGTCTCTTAGGGCCGGGGGGGTGGCCCTGACCGCCTCCCTCACCAGGGGATCAATGCCCCCTGTTTGGGCAATGGGGTCAACCCCCCCCTGCCCTTTTCCAGCGCGGTCGATCCTGGGGGTCGACAGGTTGACAATTTATAGCGGAACCGTTTGTGACGGATGGTAAGGTGGCCAGTGCGCGCGCGATTGGGGGGGATTGTGCCTGGACTCTTCTTGGCGTCGCTTGCGCGGCGTTGCCGCCGAGGGCCCTTTTTTGCGGGGATGCGAGGCGCTTGTTTGGTATCGTCGACTTTTGCGCTGTTTCGGGGCTCCGTGATCGCCGGCATGTGCCAGGCGTGGATTTTGGGCAGCCCGAGCGCAGCCGTCGCCGACTGCTCTGCCTGGAGGGCTCCGTGATCTGCGCGACGCAGTCGACATGGCACTTGGGCGCCCCAGTGGGGGGGCGCCAGGGGGCGTCGCGCTTGGCTTCCGTTTGTGCCAGGCCTGTCCGCGCCCAGGATGCAGGGATGTCTCGTGCGAGGCATGTCTTTGGCGTCGCCAGCTCCTTCGTAGTGGGCGCCTCAAGGGGGGCCGCCACGGGGTGTTGCACTTGCTTCTCAGACTTTGCTGCGCGCCTGTACCTGTCCGCTGTCGCCGTCAGTGGGTGGTTCTCTTGGGTGTTATGCGGAGGGAAGCAATCCTCCAGCTAGCGCTGCTATACATAGCGCCCCGCATATGTGGATAAGCGTGAGGGGGCGGTGGGAACGTCGGAAGTCTGCGAGACTCTGGAGAAGCCCGCCGCAGGCGCCAACGTTTCACAAATAATACAACGAGCCCGCCGCAGGCGCCGACTTTTTCGTTAGACCAGCGTGTAGGTCGCGGGTGGATCGCGTGTGGGTCGCAAATCGGTCGCGGGTGGGTCGCGGGTGGGTCGCTGTTGGTTCACGGCTGGGTCGCGGGTGGGTTGCGGGGTGGGTCGCGGGTGGGTTGGGGGTGGGTCGCGGGTGGGTCGCGGGTGGGTCGCGGGTGGATCGCGGGCGCGGGTTGGGTCGCGGGGTGGGTCGCGGGGTGGGTCGCGGGGTGGGTCGCGGGCGTGTCGCGGGTGGGTCGCCAATGGGACGACGACAACAGAGAACAACAACAGCAACAACAGCAGCAAGAGCACCAACAACAAAAGCAATGCCAACACCAACAGCAACATCAGCAACAATAACAACAACAATCATTTGAAGACTGTTCGCCCTTATCTGCTCGAGTGTCCAATAACGCGTATTTCCCAAACCCTCGATGCCCGCCCTCTTCGTCTTCGATCGAACCCCTTTTGGGGGGTATACTTTTCTTTCCTGCAGGCCGGGTCCCGGCAAACGGCGGGGCGGCCGCGGACCGTCGACCCGACCCCAGGAGGGGCGGACAGGGGGCCGACGACGACGACGACGTCGACGACGACGGCGACGGCGACGGCGACTACGGCGACGACGAGCGAAAGCGAGAGCGAGAGAGAACGACAGCAGGGCGACGAGTGACGCGAAGTAGGCCACGAAGGGCGTCAGCGGGGACACAAAGGGAATACGTATGGGGCCACGAAGAGCGCGAACGAGCGGGGGCCACGAAGGGCAGATAATGCGGGGCCACAGAGGGCAACGATGGGGCCACTGGGGGTAGCAACTGGGCCGCGTAGGAAAATGAGGGGGCTGCAAACGGCGACAGCGGGGCCACGAAAGGCATGCGCATGGGGCCACAATGGGCGCAACTCCTGGGTGCCTGGGTGTCGGGGGCGCGGCGCTTGAGCAAATTGCAGGAAATTCCAGCGCAAGGGCGCTATTCTCCAGTAGGTTGCAAGCAAGTCTCTAGCGAGAGCGCGACTCCAGAGCGCCGGGGCAACGATTTTTGAATAAATTGTAAAGAAGCCCCAAGCGATTGCGTGATTCCTGAATGCAAGGCGAGGAAATCTCGGGCGGGAGCGGGGGTCCCAGCTACATTGTGAGGAAGTCTCAGGCGGGAGCCGTTGTTGTCGTAACCTTGGGGCCAGGGGCGCAGTTTGAGCATCATGATTTGCCCAGTCAAAAAACAGGGTGCCATCGTCGAGGGGCACATTTTGAATGAAGAACAGCATGCACAGGTGAGGGGGGATCATCAATAATTATTCATCAAAATTGAGCACCAACAACAGCAACAAAAACAGCAGCAGCAGCCACAACAACGCCACCAACAACAACAACAATCATTTTAAGACTGCTCGTTCCTCTCTGCTCGCGCGCCACTCAAGGCGTATACCGTATATCCCAAACCGTCGGCGCCCGCCCTCGTCGTCTTCGACCGTGCCCCCTTGGGAGCAAATATTCCTTACTTGCCGCGTGTATTTAGCCCCTAAAGCAAGGGGGGGGAGGGCGGGGGGAAGGGGGAGGGCAAATAATGGAACACGAGAGAAATTAGCAGGAGGAGGGCAAGTAGCAGATACCAAATGGCAGAACCAGACGGTCAGATCGGGTGGGCAGACCCATAGCGGGCACGTCGGGAAGGCGGGCCCAGGCGACGACGTCGAGCAGGCGGGTTGCTGTCGCGTGGGTCCTGCATGAATGGCGAGGAAGTCTCGAGCGATAGCGCGATTCCCAAGTACATCTTGATAAAAACCAGCGTGGGCAACAAAGGGCATGCATCCGAGGCCGCAGAGGGCATCGACGGGGCCGCCGAGGGCAGCACCGGGGCCACGAAGGGCAGCGAAGGGGCTGCAAGGGCAACGGCGGGGCCGCGAAGGGCATACATATGGGGCCACGACGGGCGCGAGCGAGCGGAGGCCACGAAGGGCATTCGTATCCGGGGCCGCAAAGGGCGACAGCAGTGCCACTGAGGGCAGCAAAGCGGCTACGAAGGGCAGCGATGGGGGCCACGAAGGGCGATAGCAGGGCCACGAAGGGCATGCGCATGGGGCCGCGACGGGCGCGTGCGAGCGGGGGCCACGAAGGGCATATTATGCGGGGACACAAAGGGCAGTGACGTGGCCACTGAGGGCAGCAACGGGCCCACGAAGGGCAGCGAGCGAAGGCGACCGTGGAACCAGTGCGGGCATCGAAGGGCATCGAAGGCGGGCGAAGGGCAGCGAGCGGCGATTGCAGTCATTAACGGGCTGGTCGGGCGGGCAGGCCCCGACGGGCGGGTCGAGCGGGCGGGTCGTTGAAGCGTGATCCTTGTTTGAACCGCCAGGCAATCTTTAAAGGGAGCGCGATTCCTGAGTGTCGAGGACTGGCATCTGAATACATTGTGAGGTATATCAAGCGAAGCGGTTCGGTGGTAGTTGCGAGGGAGTCCCAAGCGAGTGCGCGATGCTGCAATCCATTGTCATGAAGTATCAGGCGGGAGCCGCGATTCGGTGGTAAATTGTTAGGAAGTCCATAGCGAGAACGTGATTCTCAAATAAATGGTGAGGCAGTATCAGGCGGGAGCCGTTGTTGGTATTGTTGATGTTGTTGATGATGATGATGATGATGATGAGGATGATGGTGATAGGAGTGCGTGCACAGGCATGGGGGGAGAGAGAGAGAGAGAGAGAGAGAGAGCGGAGCCGGCCGGGCCTGGGCCTCGAGCGCTCCCGCGGCTCCGAGGCCGAGGCACGCAGGGCGGCTCGGCCGGGCGGGCGGCGGGCGGCGGCGGCTGGCGGCGCGAAGACCGCGCGGTGGCTGGCGGGCCCGCCGGGCCGCCTAAGGCGACCGCGGGCGTCGGCAGCCCAGCCAGGGGGCCAGCCGGAGGGAGCCAGGTGCAGCGGCCCCTTTCGCTGCGGACTCGGCCAGGGACTGGGACTGGGACTGGGAGAGGAAAAAAAAAAAAAAAAAAAAAAAAAAAAAAAAAAAAAAAAAAAAAAAAAAAAAAAAAAAAAAAAAAAAAAAAAAAAAAAAAAAAAAAAAAAAAAAAAAAGAGAGAGAGAGAGAGAGAGCAGCTTGTCGCCGTCCACGCTTGTTCAGCCTTTACTCTTTGCTCCGTTCCGCAGTCTTTTTAGCTCAAAGGGTTGAGCCTGCGACCTTCGGCCTGGGCATCTTATGGCTGGAGGGCACCTCCAGGTGTCCCCCCTCCGCAGGGACGGCTGGCACCGGCCGCGCACCTTCGACACCGACGGCGCCGCGCTACTTGGGGCCGAGAGGCGCAAACGACGCAGGTACCACGAACTCACGACCGGCCATTCAGGCCGCCTCATGGTCCTCTCCTGCGAGGTCGGAGGCAGGTGGGGCCGCGATTCCCTCCAGCTGGTACGCCTGCTTGCCAAGCAGAAGGCGCGGGCCGCGCCGGCCCTCCTCCGCCGCTCCGCGGAGCTCGCGTACACCAACCGCTGGTGGGGGTTCCTGAGCGTCGCGGCCCAGGACTCGCTCATGGCCACCCTGACGGGCGACGGCTACCTAGCCCTGGGGGGAGCCGCCGGGGAGGACGACCCAGACCTGGCCGAAGTGCTGCTCGCAGACTCCGCCGGCCCACCCGCTAGCCGCCTGCCAGCGCGCCCCTGATGCTTGGCGCCGCGGCCAGCACGGCCGCCCCGGGGGGCTCCGAGACGAGCGCCGGGAGCACCCCCGACACGGCAGCGGGCACCACGAGGAGGTCAGCAGTACCACCACCACCACAACGGCGACCAGCAGCACCATCGCTTCGACTGCGACCCGCAGCAGAACCACCACCAACACCACCACCACGAGAGCGACCCGCAGCACCACCACGACCACGACCTGGAGCACCACGACTGCGACCAGCAGCACCACGACTGCGACCAGCAGCAGCACCACCACGACTACGACCAGCAGCAGCACCACCACCACGACCAGCAGCACCACCAGCACCACCAGCACAAGCAGCACCACCACGACTGCGACCAGACAGCACCACCACGACTACGACCAGCACCACCACGACTGCAACCAGCAGCAGCACCACAACGACCAGCAGCACCACCATTACCACCACCAGCACCACCACGACGGCGACCAGCAGCCCCACGACTGCGACCAGCAGCGCCACGACTGCGACCAGCAGCACCACGACTGCGACCAGCAGCAGCACCACCACGACTGCGACCAGCAGCACCACCACTACGACAGCGACCCGCAGCACCACCACGACCACGACCACGACCAGCAGCACCACGACAGCGACCAGCAACACCACGACTGCAACCGGGAGCAGCAGCACCGAGACAGCGACCAGCAGCACCCCCACGACCAGCACCACCAGCACAACCAGCACTACCACGACTGCGACCAGCAGCACCACCACCACTACGACCAGCACCGCCACGACTTACTGGCTTCTGCGCCCCGCGGCGCCTGTGGAGCCCGCGTGCCCTGCCTGCGAGTGCGTGTGCCCCGCGACGCCCGAGCCGCCGTGCCCGCTGCCCGAGGCGGAGAAGGCGCCTGGCGGCTCGCCATGGCATTCGGTGCTGCAGGCTTTCGGCGCGGGACTGGCAGGACAGCTCGTGGGGCGCGGTCTCTGGGAGTGCGGTCGGCGCGCCTGCTCCTGCTGCGGTCGCTTCCGACGCAATGGCCGTGATCCGCGAAGGTGCCGCACAAGCCGAGGAGATCACGCGGTCGGCTGGGCTGGAGCTACAGCGGCCCGAGCGGGTGATGGTGCGCTTCGGAGAGGTCAGGGGGCTGGACGAGTTCTTCGGCGGGAGCTTTTTTCCGCGCCGCCGCACTCGGCGCCCCGCGGCCTCGGGCTCGGCTGCCATAGGCGACGAGGCTCCCGAGGTGTTCCCTGCGCGCGGGCCCGGACCGCCCATCGACGGGCATGTGTGGGTGCTGGCCGAGCCGTCCGTGATAGGGGCGGTGGGCTCCATCGTGGCGCTCGAGGCGAAGGACGTGCGAGTGGACAAGTACGATGCGTTAGTGGACCGCGGGGACGGCTATCGTCGCATCACCTGCATTCGACCGGACCTCGTCCCGCAGTTCGTTGCCGACTGGTGTGGCACGGCGCGTGCGGAGCTGCTGGAGGCTGGCCAGGATCAGCCGGAAGCGGGCCGCGCGCCGACCATCCTGGGAGAGGGCGCTGCCGAGCCTGGAGCGCCAGGCGCCGCCGCCGACGGCGGCGATGCTCGCGCGCTCTGGCTGGACTACGACGAGCAAGGCGGCAGACACAAGGACTTTCACAAGTGCTGCCAGGAGTCGCACAGCGTGGTCGACCCCGACTTCCCGCTGCAGGGGCCCGCGACCGTGCTCACGGTGATGCGCCACATGGAGCGGCACGAAGGCAACCCGCGCTTGTGGCTCGCCATCTGGGCTTGAGAGAGGCGCATCGAGGACTCCGACCGCGTGATGCACGAGATGCGATGCCTCATCGACATTCTTTTCCTCGGGGCCACCTACGACCAGATCAACCTGCCAGCGTTGGCGAGCATGGAGGTGGCCGTCCGTCGGATCCAGACGATCATCGACGCGTACCAGGTGACGGGCAAGGCGCCGAACTGGCAGCTCGCGCGCTACTTTTCGGGAACTGCTGCAGCGGTCGACGCCATCTCGCCCGAGATGCGCCAGTGCGTGGCCAGGAAGGCGAAGGAGGGCGCGGACATCGCTGCAGGCGCTCAGCGGGCTCGCACGCTCCAGGCGAGTCCCGGCGAGGAGGAGGCTCCGGAGGGGAGCGCAGGAGGCGGATCCCGGGGGAGGGGCGGCCGAGGCCGCGGCGGTGGCGCTGAGGGCCGCGGCCGTGGGAGTGGCGCCCCCCCCGGGGCCCAATGACCGCGCTTGAGCACGGCGGGGGGAATGGGCCCCCTCCCGCCGAGACGTTTCGGCCCGCGCCGGCTGCCTTACCGCCGGGGCGGGGCTCGCGCCTGCTCTTCCCGATCCCCCTGGTGGCGGAGGGCGTCTTCAGCCGACATCGCCGTGAGCGACGTGGACCTCGTGGGCAGCGGCGTATCTTCGTGGTCGTGAACCGTGCGATCAGGGCGCTTAACTGGCTGGAGGGACTCGAGAGCAGCACTTTATTGCATCGGTGCGAGTTCACTGGCATGCATGATGAGGTCGTGGCGCGCATCGAGGGCCTGGTCAAATCCCAGGAGCCGACAGCTGACGCACCCTCTCCGAGATCGTCGTTTTTGGAGATGATCCGTGGCGTTTCGCTGTATGAGGAATGCCAATCGAACGTTGCCCCCTTCCAGTTGCGCCTCGTCTCACTGCCGACCGACGTCTCCACGGCGCCGTCCGTGTACGACCAGCAGTGACATCAGCGAGTTCGAGGACTTGCGGCAGCGGGAGCCCGTCAAGCCGTACTCTGGCCCTCGCCTTGGTCGATCGCGTCGCCAGTACCTTCGGTTCATCCGACGCCTACACGGTATAGGCATGCTCCGGTACACCACGCGACCCATCGACTTCATCGGGTCCTTCTTCGTCTGGAAGAAGGGTAAGACCAAGCAGAGATTCATCTTGGACAGTCGAGCAGC
Source organism: Prorocentrum cordatum (assembly GCA_963575745.1). Taxonomy (NCBI): domain Eukaryota; class Dinophyceae; order Prorocentrales; family Prorocentraceae; genus Prorocentrum; species Prorocentrum cordatum. The sequence continues at coordinate 785,049 of CAUYUJ010015571.1, read as the reverse complement.
CAACCAGCGCTTCGTCCAGCCACCTCACGTCGACTTGCTGACCTCGGAGGGCCTGGCCTCCATCGAGGTTTTCGTGGACGAGGGCCCCGAGCTGACCAGCGACCTCGGCCGCGGCGCTCTTCGTGCGCTTCGCATTGCCCTCGGCGTCGCAGACGTGGAGAATTGTTTCCACCGCATGATCATGCCCCCGTGGATGAGCCGCATGTTCGGCTACGAGCCCGTGCTCGCCGCGGAGGTCGATCCCGCAGGCCTGCCTCTGGTCGACGGCGACCTGGCCTCAGGGAGCACCCAGGTGTGGCCCGCCGCGCGCCCTTTGCCGATTGGCTTTTCTTGGAGCCTCTACTTCTGCCAGAACGCCAACACCAGGCTCTCGGGCAGCGCGCCGCTCCTTCACCACGCCCGCCTACTGTCGGATCGCGGGGAGTCGGCCGCGTTCGAGACAGGCGCCCCCGTGACGGACCTCTGGTGGTACGTCTACGTGGACAACCTCGTGGTCCTGGGCAGGGGCGCCGACGCGGTGGGCGCCGCCCTCTCTGAGCAGGTGCAGGTCTTTAGCGAGAACGGGTTGGACATCCACGAAGTCGAGCTCTTCACCGAGAAGGGCTCCGCGCTGGGAGTTGACCTCGATGGCTCGCGGCTTGCGACCCGCCTCGCGCCGAAGCGCCGGTGCAGGATCGAGAGGGGGCTGCTCTACCTCCTCCAGCGTGGGCGAGCCAGCGGGCAGATGGTGGAGAGCATCCTCGGGCACTGTACCTACGCCGCCCTGATCAAGAGAGAGACCATGGCTGTTTTCGCAGCTTCGTACGCTTTCGTGCACGCCACTTACACGAAGGACATCGAGCTCTGGGACTCGGTCAAGGCGGAGTTCGGTGCTTTCTTGGGGCTGTTGGTGTTCATGCAGAGCGACTGGTGGCTGCCGTGGAACAGGGACGTCACTGCGTCAAACGCGCCCCCCGAGGGCTTCGGCATCGCGAGCTCGCGCTGGTCATCCCGTGATGTGGCGAGTGTCGGGCAAGTCCGAGAGCGAGGTCGTTTCCACCGCGGGGGGCCGGTTGCCCCCCGGGATTCCGCTATGACAGCCGCTGGGTTCGCGTTCGAGGACGGCGTCTGGCGGCCGCGCGCGGGGGAGGAGCTGGAGGAGGACTGGTCCATCGTGGAGGGCTTTCCCGAGGTGCCGGCTCGCCTCCTCCATCCCGAGGGTTGGCGAGTGTGCCGCGCTGGTACGTGGGGGCGCCAGGGGCGCATCACTTTGCTGGAGGCGCGCGCGCTGCTGGCCTCTGTGCGGCGGCTGGCTCAGGTCGCCGTCGGCGGCGACCGCAGGCGCCTCCACCTCTGCGACAACATGGGCGTCGTGCTGGCTGTGAGTCGGTGCCGCTGCCGGGACTTCATGCTGCTGACCGTCCTGCGCAAGCTCACTGGATTCTTGCTGGCTCGCAATATTAGGCTTCACGTGAGGTGGGTTCCCAGCGAGCTCAACTTCGGTGACGAGCCGTCCCGTATCTTTTCAGAAAAAGCATCATCGTCTCTTGCTTGGGTCATTCCCGACTTCGTGCGCCGGGCGCCGCCGCCGCAGGCCCAAGCTGATGAGTGCCGGGCGGAAGCGCCAGCGGACCCTTGCCGCGCGGGCGCCGGCGCATGTGGGCGACCAGGACGCGGGGCCGGCGTCTGGGAGGAGGACGAGGACGCTGGCAGCGGCAAGGCCGCAGCTGTAGGGCCGCGCAGCCGCGCAGAGAGGGCCTCTGAGGACGAGGCAGCTCTCGCCACGCGCGCCGCTAGAGGAGCTGCTGCTACCGAGGCCGCCCCATCGCCAGACCCTCGAGGAGTGGGCCAAGCAGGTCGTGCGCGAGGGGAAAGGCGACTACGTCGAGAAGCGCGGCGCTCGGAGGCAGCGCACCTCGAGCTCCTCCAGCACTGGGCCCGCGTCCGAGGGCCTCGGTCGGGCCGCCCGCCGAGAGAGGACGCTGGCCACGCGCTCGAAGCGGCGGCTCTGGAACTACCTCGAGGAGAAGTTCAGGGCCGAGGGCGACGGGATCATTCTGCTCGAGAAGCGGGCCGTCTCGGACAAGGTCCATCTCGAGTGCGCCTTCGAGGTGGCGGCTTTCGAGACCTTTGCAGCGGCGCGGGGCCTGAGCGTGGAGCACGCCGAGGCCGACGCTGTGGACGCCGCTTTCGCGTCATACCTCGAGACGCGCTTCTTCAAGGGCTTGCAGCCGTCCGCTGGGGCGAAGGCGCTGGCGGGCTGGATCCACCTCCACCCGGCCTACGGACGCAGGGGATCTCTGAAGCTGCCCCGCGCCTGGAGGGCGCTGCAGGGCTGGCAGAAGCTGTGCCCAAAGCGCCCCCGCAGGCCGGAGGGGCTGGGCGTGTGGCACGGGCTCGCGAACGCCATGTGCCATCTCAGCCGCCCTCGGATGGCCGTGTTCGTGATCATGGCCGTTTCGACCTACCTCAGGCCAGGCGCGTTGCTGACGGTGCAGGGCAGCGACCTCGTCCCACCAGCGCAGGGCGTGACCCGGCACTGGGCGGTGCTCGTGCACCCGCAGGAGCGGCTGGGGCGCAGCAAGACTGGAGAGTCAGATGTGTCGATCCTGCTGGACAGCGATTGGACGAAGGAGCTGAACCCGTTGTGGGAGCGTCTGCGAGCTGTGGCGGGAGGGGGGCCGCTGTGGGACTTCGACTAGGGGGAGTACCTGCACACCTTCCGCCAGGCGGCGCGGCTGATCGGAGCGCCCGACCTCGTGCCTTACCAGACGCGGCACAGCGGGCCGAGCGTGGACAGGGCGCGAGGCTCGCGCTCCCTTTTAGAGGTGCAGAAGCGGGGTCAGTGGAAGTCGAACAAGAGCGTGGCTCGTTACGAGAAGCACGCCAGGTTGTCCGACTCTTTTCACCGCCACCCGGCCGCGCTTCAGGCGTACTTTCAAGAGTGCGAGCTTCGCGGCGCGGAGATCGTCCTCCACGCGCGGCTCGTGCCTCTCCCATGTTCGGGGCGCAGCTGATGCAGGACACTTACGTTGCAGACACCTTCGCTGGCCAGGGCGGAGTCGCCAGAGCCTTGCGACGGCTCGGCTTCCAGGCGCGGACTTGGGGGATCGCGCATGGAAAGCGCGGCGACCTCACCTCCGCGCGCGTTTTAAGGGCGCTCCTTTCAGACGTTCGACGAGGTCGGGGTCTCGGGGCGATGATTGCGCCGCCATGCAGCAGTTTTAATATTGCACGCGTTCGCGCAGCGCCCATCCGATCTGCGTCTCGACCGTGGGGGTTTTCAAGGAAGGAGGTCAGTTTAAAGGACTGGGTGAAACTCAAGGAGGGTAACAAGTGTTGTAGAGTTTCTCTTGCAATAACTCGCGAGTGTAACGCCGTTGGTGCCCCGTGGATTCTCGAGAACCCTTGCGCTAGCTATATGTTTAAAACCCGTGAGTTCCAGCGCCTGGCTTCCTCCCCCACGGCGACGCCTTTGAGGATCAATTTTTTCAATTCGGCACTCCCTGGTAAAAACCCACCACTTTGTTGCGCGGAAACACTCCCGTCCAGGATCTCGAGGGACTTTCGCGGCAGTGCAAGGGCGCCAGCGGCGTTTGTAGCCGAACGGGATGCAAGCACGTTATTCTGTCATGCCCTGCTCCGAGTGGCCAACGGTGGACGCAAATAGCTCAGTCGTATCCACAGCAGCTCAATCGCGCGCTGGCCCGTGCTCTTGTGGCCCCTCTGCGAGCCAGATTTTTTCAAGCCTGAGTCACACCCGCTGCTGTTGCGGGATGGGTTGGGACATCTTTCGAGCGGAGGCTCGCTGTGCGTCACAATTTTTGCTCGGCCTCTCGCTTGCAGTCTCATCGCGATGACTAAGCATTGTTCTCGAAGACAGATTCCTGCAGGCGCCTCGCCAGGAAAATCGATAGCGGGGTCCGGGCTTCCCATTCCCACATTTCGCGCCCACGGAGAACTTGCAAACACCTCCTCCGAGGAATTTCAACAGATCCGCCTCGAAAACACATGCCCGCGCCTTGCTGCTCCGATGCGGGACCGCCAGTGCAGCCCCAGCCAAGCGTAAAGCACAAGGAAGTTTCGAACGACAGCACCAGTGATGAGTGACTCCAGCACCAATGACTGCATATCACCACAGCGGGGCTGCGCCGCAGCGTGAGACGGAGTAGCGAAAGGCGGCCGGCAACTCGCACACATCGTCCGTGCGCAGAGTAATCAAATGGGTTTTGAAACGAAGCAGCAAGCGATAGTAACGAAGAAACGGGAGGAGGAGGAGGAGGAGGAGGAGGAGGAGGAGGAGGAGGAGGAGGAGGAGGAGGAGGAGGAGGAGGAGGAGGAGGAGGAGGAGACGAGGAGGGGAAGAGGACTGACCAGGCCACGCGCCAGTTCCGATGCCTGTGTGCGCACAGCGCCATGGACTCTGCCACCGCCTCGCACACCAAGGAAAACTAAATTTCGCAAGAAACGCTCGTCAGCAGGAGGGCCGGGCGGCGAGGAGGAACACCGCCTTGAGCAAGAAGGGGGGGGGCCTCGACCGGGAGCCGTGGCTTTGTCGGGGCGGGGGCTGTCGGTGGCGAGGAACAGCACCGCCTTCAGGAAAAAGGACGGAGACCTTGAGCGGGAGCGTTGTTCTTGCTGGGAGCGGCGCCAATTCAAAAGAGAGTAGGGCGCCAGTCCAAAGTAGAACGGGGGGAAGTTTTGAACGGGAACGCTAGTTTTGTTGGTGCGGCGGCTTTCGGCAGCGAGGAGGAGCAGCGGCCCCGAGTAAAAAAAGAGGACGTCTCGAGCGGGAGCGTTGTTACGCAGGCCTAGATGTTGTCACCAACACCAAGATCGGCGGTGTGCCTCCACTGAGGGAAGACGATCCCGATCTCGGTGATGGTGGTAATATTCTAGCTTCCAAAGTGACCGAAATATTATCACCAACGCCGAAATCTAGGATCATCTTCCCCATCTGGAGGTCACCGCATGTGCTGGTGTTGGTGCCAAGTTCTAGGCCTCCAATTTTTGTTGCTGGGGGCGGCGCCGATGAGAGAAATCGTAACGCGGCAGTCCAAGGTAGAACGGGGGGAAGTCTCGAGCGGGAGCGCTGGTTTTGCTGGGACGGCGGCTTTCGGCGGCGAGCAAGAGCACCAGCCCTGAGCAAAAAGTGAGGAAGTCTCGAGCAGGAGCGTTGTTGTTGTCATTGTTGTCGGGGGGCCGGTTTTGGCGCCCCCCGAAACCGTTCGAGGGTGAGCCTCATCTTCAATGACAATGTAAACGGCGCCGGGGCGAGAGCGCCAAAGCGCCTTGGGGGGGTCCAACAAGAATAATTTTTTAGTACACTAAATTCAACAACGACAACAACAACAACAACAACAACAACAACAACAACAACGACGCAACAAGCAGAATCCTTACCACGGATATTTTTTCAACCACGCACCAATGAATGACCGTTCGGCCCCCTCACTCTGATAATCCAGCGTCTGCCTTTCTGCTTCCTCGTCCTTGTTAATTCTCTTCGTGCTACTCTCTCTCCTCCTCCTCCTCCTTCTCCTCCTCCTCCTCCTCCTCTTCTCCTCCTCCACCCTCCTTCCTCCTCTCCCTCCTCCTCCTCCTTCTCTCCTCCTCCTACTCCTCCTCCTCCTCCCTCCTCCTCCTCCTCCTCCTCCTCCTCGTAGTTGCTTGCCTCTGTTCTCCGCTGGGAGGCAGGATTTGTCCGGGTGGCGCCAGCAGCAGGCAGTGTGCCAATTTGGGGGTGTACTGGCCTATCCTCGATCTGAGGCCCAGTCTAGTCCCACCAGCCCTCCTTGGGCGTAGGTGGTTTAGGGGGTTTCCTCTTCCATCTTCCCTTCTTCCCCTTCGGGGAGGGGTTTACCCCTTCCCCTAACCCCTCCCCTGGACCTGGACGGGCCCGGTCGCGAGCTGCCAGAGTGTCCAAGATGGCCCAGGATGGCTCCATGAGCGCCTGGGATAGTCCAAGATGACTTCCAAGATGGCTTAAGATAGCCTAAGATGTAGCAAGATGGCTCCGAAGATGCTCCAAGACGCTCTCAGAACGCTTCAAGACAGCTCCAAGAGGCCAATTATCTCTCCAAGGAGGCCCCCCAAGAAGCCAAAATCTTTCAAACACCGAAGGAAACCAATGA
>CAUYUJ010015571.1:705594-778836 GCA_963575745.1 Prorocentrum cordatum | reverse complement strand
GCTCCACCGGAAGGACCCAGTGGGGTTGTTCGCATGCTGTTCGCCCCGCCCGGGGCAGCGTTTTTGTCTGGCCCCATAGGGAGCTCCACCGAAGGCCCCAGTGGGGGTGTTCGCATGCGGTTCCCCCACCCAGGGCAGTCCGCATGCGGTTCCCCCATCCAAGGCAGCGCTTCGTTGCCCCATATGGAGCCCCACCGAAAGCGGCACCCACAACGCGTTACCAACAATTGCTTATGGTTGGGTCTTTCGCCAGGATAATTTTTTTTCCCAACCATCCTGTGGTGTTGGGTCCTCGTTTTGAAGAGACGGTCCCCGCGTTTCTCCTCCTCCTCGCCCCCGCCCTCCAGGTGTTCGCATGCGGTTCCCCCACCCAGGGCAGCGTTTCGTAGCCCCATAGGGAGCTCCACCGAAGGCCCCAGTGGGGGTGTTCGCATGCGGTTCCCCCACCCAGGGCAGCGTTTCGTGGCACCATAGGGAGCTCCACCGAAGGCCCCAGTGGGGGTGTTCGCATGCGGTTCCCCCACACAGGGCAGCGTTTCGTGGCCCCATAGGGAGCTCCACCGAAGGCCCCAGTGGGGGTGTTCGCATGCGGTTCCCCCACCCAGGGCAGCGTTTCGTAGCCCCATAGGGAGCTCCACCGAAGGCCCCAGTGGGGGTGTTCGCATGCGGTTCCCCCACCCAGGGCAGCGTTTCGTGGCCCCATAGGGAGCTCCACCGAAGGCCCCAGTTGGGGTGTTCGCATGCGGTTCCCCCACCCAGGGCAGCGTTTCGTGGCCCCATAGGGAGCTCCACCGAAGGCCCCAGTGGGGGTGTTCGCATGCGGTTCCCCCACCCCGGGCAGCGATTCGTTGCCCCATAGGGAGCTCCACCGAAGGCCCCAGTGGGGGTGTTCGCATGCGGTTCCCCCACCCAGGGCAGCGTTTCGTGGCCCCATAGGGAGCTCCACCGACGGCCCCAGTGGGGGTGTTCGCATGCGGTTCCCCCACCCAGGGCAGCGTTTCGTGGCCCCATAGGGAGCTCCACCGAAGGCCCCAGTGGGGGTGTTCGCATGCGGTTCCCCCACCCAGGGCAGCGTTTCGTAGCCCCATGGGGAGCTCCACCGAAGGCCCCAGTGGGGGTGTTCGCATGCGGTTCCCCCACCCAGGGCAGCGTTTCGTGGCCCCATAGGGAGCTCCACCGAAGGCCCCAGTGGGGGTGTTCGCATGCGGTTCCCCCACCCAGGGCAACGTTTCGTAGCCCCATAGGGAGCTCCACCGAAGGCCCCAGTGGGGGTGTTCGCATGCGGTTCCCCCACCCAGGGCAGCGTTTCGTGGCCCCATAGGGAGCTCCACCGAAGGCCCCAGTGGGGGTGTTCGCATGCGGTTCCCCAACCCAGGGCAGCGTTTCGTGGCCCCATAGGGAGCTCCACCGAAGGCCCCAGTGGGGGTGTTCGCATGCGGTTCCCCCACCCAGGGCAGCGTTTCGTAGCCCCATAGGGAGCTCCACCGAAGGCCCCAGTGGGGGTGTTCGCATGCGGTTCCCCCACCCAGGGCAGCATTTCGTGGCCCCATAGGGAGCTCCACCGAAGGCCCCAGTGGGGGTGTTCGCATGCGGTTCCCCCACCCAGGGCAGCGCTTCGTAGCCCCATAGGGAGCTCCACCGAAGGCCCCAGTGGGGGTGTTCGCATGCGGTTCCCCCACCCAGGGCAGCGTTTCGTGGCCCCATAGGGAGCTCCACCGAAGGCCCCAGTGGGGGTGTTCGCATGCGGTTCCACCACCCAGGGCAGCGTTTCGTAGCCCCATAGGGAGCTCCACCGAAGGCCCCAGTGGGGGTGTTCGCATGCGGTTCCCCCACTCAGGGCAGCGTTTCGTGGCACCATAGGGAGCTCCACCCAAGGCCCCAGTGGGGGTGTTCGCATGCGGTTCCCCCACCCAGGGCAGCGCTTCGTGGCCCCATAGGGAGCTCCACCGAAGGCCTCAGTGGCTGCTCTCGCATGCGGTTCCCCCGCCCGGGGCAGCGCTTCGTGGCCCCATAGGGAGCTCCACCGGAGGCCCCAGTGGCTGCTCTCGCATGCGGTTCCCCCACCCAGGGCAGCGCTTCGTGGCCCCATGGGGAGCTCCACCGAAAGCCCCCGTGGCGCAGTTCGCATGCGTTTCCCCCGCCCAGGGCAGCGTTTCGTGGCACCATAGGGAGCTCCACCGAAGGCCCCAGTGGCGCAGTTCGCATGCGGTTCCCCCACCCAGGGCAGCGTTTCGTAGCCCCTTAGGGAGCTCCACCGAAGGCCCGCCCCGGTGGCGCAGTCCGCATGCGGTTCCCCCTATCCAAGGCAGCGCTTCGTGGCCCCATATGGAGCCCCACCGAAAGCGGCACCCACAACGCGTTACCAACAATTGCGTATGGTTGGGTCTTTCGACCAAGGAGATTTTTGTTCCCAACCAACCTGTGTTGTTGGGTCCTCGTTTTGAAGAGACAGTCCCCGCGTTTCTCCTCCTCCTCGCCCCCGCCCTCCAGGTGTTCGCATGCGGTTCCCCCACCCAGGGCAGCGTTTCGTAGCCCCATAGGGAGCTCCACCGAAGGCCCCAGTGGGGGTGTTCGCATGCGGTTCCCCCACCCAGGGCAGCGTTTCGTAGCCCCATAGGGAGCTCCACCGAAGGCCCCAGTGGGGGTGTTCGCATGCGGTTCCCCCACCCAGGGCAGCGTTTCGTGGCCCCATAGGGAGCTCCACCGAAGGCCCCAGTGGGGGTGTTCGCATGCGGTTCCCCCACCCAGGGCAGCGTTCGTGGCCCCATAGGGAGCTCCACCGAAGGCCCCAGTGGGGGTGTTCGCATGCGGTTCCCCCACCCAGGGCAGCGTTTCGTAGCCCCATAGGGAGCTCCACCGAAGGCCCCAGTGGGGGTGTTCGCATGCGGTTCCCCCACCCAGGGCAGCGTTTCGTGGCCCCATAGGGAGCTCCACCGAAGGCCCCAGTGGGGGTGTTCGCATGCGGTTCCCCCACCCAGGGCAGCGTTTCGTTGCCCCAGGGCCCCATAGGGAGCTCCACCGAAGGCCCCAGTGGGGGTGTTCGCATGCGGTTCCCCCACCCAGGGCAGCGCTTCGTGGCCCCATAGGGAGCTCCACCGAAGGCCCCAGTGGGGGTGTTCGCATGCGGTTCCCCCACCCAGGGCAGCGTTTCGTGGCCCCATAGGGAGCTCCACCGAAGGCCCCAGTGGGGGTGTTCGCATGCGGTTCCCCCACCCAGGGCAGCGTTTCGTAGCCCAATAGGGAGCTCCACCGAAGGCCCCAGTGGGGGTGTTCGCATGCGGTTCCCCCACCCAGGGCAGCGTTTCGTGGCCCCATAGGGAGCTCCACCGAAGGCCCCAGTGGGGGTGTTCGCATGCGGTTCCCCCACCCAGGGCAGCGTTTCGTTGGCCCCATAGGGAGCTCCACCGAAGGCCCCAGTGGGGGTGTTCGCATGCGGTTCCCCCACCCAGGGCAGCGTTTCGTGGCCCCATAGGGAGCTCCACCGAAGGCCCCAGTGGGGGTGTTCGCATGCGGTTCCCCCACCCAGGGCAGCGTTTCGTAGCACCATAGGGAGCTCCACCGAAGGCCCAGTGGCTGCCCGCATGCGGTTCCCCCACCCAGGGCAGCGCTTCGTGGCCCCATAGGGAGCTCCACCGAAAGCCCCCGTGGCGCAGTTCGCATGCGCTTCCCCCACCCAGGGCAGCGTTTCGTGGCACCATAGGGAGCTCCACCGAAGGCCCCAGTGGCGCAGTTCGCATGCGGTTCCCCCCCACCCAGGGCAGCGTTTCGTAGCCCCATAGGGAGCTCCACCGAAGGCCCGCCCCGGTGGCGCAGTCCGCATGCGGTTCCCCCATCCAAGGCAGCGCTTCGTGGCCCCATATGGGGCCCCACCGAAAGCGGCACCCACAACGCGTTACCAACAATTGCTTATGGTTGGGTCTTTCGCCAGGATAATTTTTTTTTTCCCCAACCATCCTGTGGTGTTGGGTCCTCGTTTTGAAGAGACAGTGCCCCGCGTTCCTCCTTCCTCCTCCTCCCTCCTCCCTGGGGTGTTCGCATGCGGTTCCCCCACCCAGGGCAGCGTTTCGTGGCCCCATAGGGAGCTCCACCGAAGGCCCCAGTGGGGGTGTTCGCATGCGGTTCCCCCACCCAGGGCAGCGTTTCGTAGCCCCATAGGGAGCTCCACCGAAGGCCCCAGTGGGGGTGTTCGCATGCGGTTCCCCCACCCAGGGCAGCGTTTCGTGGCCCCATAGGGAGCTCCACCGAAGGCCCCAGTGGGGGTGTTCGCATGCGGTTGTTCGCATGCGGTTCCCCCACCCAGGGCAGCGTTTCGTAGCCCCATAGGGAGCTCCACCGAAGGCCCCAGTGGGGGTGTTCGCATGCGGTTCCCCCACCCAGGGCAGCGTTTCGTGGCCCCATAGGGAGCTCCACCGAAGGCCCCAGTGGGGGTGTTCGCATGCGGTTCCCCCACCCAGGGCAGCGTTTCGTGGCCCCATAGGGAGCTCCACCGAAGGCCCCAGTGGGGGTGTTCGCATGCGGTTCCCCCACCCAGGGCAGCGCTTCGTGGCCCCATAGGGAGCTCCACCGAAGGCCCCAGTGGGGGTGTTCGCATGCGGTTCCCCCACCCAGGGCAGCGTTTCGTAGCCCCATAGGGAGCTCCACCGAAGGCCCCAGTGGGGGTGTTCGCATGCGGTTCCCCCACCCAGGGCAGCGTTTCGTAGCCCCATAGGGAGCTCCACCGAAGGCCCCAGTGGGGGTGTTCGCATGCGGTTCCCCCACCCAGGGCAGCGTTTCGTGGCCCCATAGGGAGCTCCACCGAAGGCCCCAGTGGGGGTGTTCGCATGCGGTTCCCCCACCCAGGGCAGCGTTTCGTGGCCCCATAGGGAGCTCCACCGAAGGCCCCAGTGGGGGTGTTCGCATGCGGTTCCCCCACCCAGGGCAGCGTTTCGTGGCCCCATAGGGAGCTCCACCGAAGGCCCCAGTGGGGGCATGCGGTTCGGGCAGCGTTTCGTGGCCCCATAGGGAGCTCCACCGAAGGCCCCAGTGGGGGTGTTCGCATGCGGTTCCCCCACCCAGGGCAGCGTTTCGTAGCCCCATAGGGAGCTCCACCGAAGGCCCCAGTGGGGGTGTTCGCATGCGGTTCCCCCACCCAGGGCAGCGTTTCGTGGCCCCATAGGGAGCTCCACCGAAGGCCCCAGTGGGGGTGTTCGCATGCGGTTCCCCCACCCAGGGCAGCGTTTCGTGGCCCCATAGGGAGCTCCACCGAAGGCCCCAGTGGGGGCTCTCGCATGCGGTTCCCCCACCCAGGGCAGCGCTTCGTGGCCCCATGGGGAGCTCCACCGAAAGCCCCCGTGGCGCAGTTCGCATGCGCTTCCCCCACCCAGGGCAGCGTTTCGTGGCACCATAGGGAGCTCCACCGAAGGCCCCAGTGGCGCAGTTCGCATGCGGTTCCCCCACCCAGGGCAGCGTTTCGTAGCCCCATAGGGAGCTCCACCGAAGGCCCGCCCCGGTGGCGCAGTCCGCATGCGGTTCCCCCACCCAAGGCAGCGCTTCGTGGCCCCATATGGAGCCCCACCGAAAGCGGCACCCACAACGCGTTACCAACAATTGCTTATGGTTGGGTCTTTCGCCAGGATAATTTATTGTTTCTTTTTTTTTGTTTGTTTTTGTTTTTTGTTTATATATATTTACATATATATATATATATATATATATATATATATATGTGTGTGTGCATACATACATACATACATACATACACACACACATCTATATATATGTGTGTGTGTGTGCGCGTATGTATGTATGTATGTATGTATGTATGTATGTATGTATGTATGTATGTATGTATGTATGTATGTATGTATGTATATATATATGATTTATTTCTTTCTTTCTTCCCCCCCCGCTCCCTTGCAAGTCGTCGTCGGAAGGGGCCGCCAGGTCCACGCCGCCTGGCCCTCCCTCTTCTCCCACGATGCTCCCACTGCCGCTCCCTCCTCTCCCATCGTCTCGCTGAGCCGGGCCAGGGTCAGCTGCCGCTGTCCCCGCCCGTCGGCTGTCGCCGCCACTGCCGCCACTCCCACCGTCTCGCAGAGCAGCGCCAGCGCTGGCTGCCTCTGCCCCTTCTCGCAGGCGCTGATCTGGGTGCTGTAGCGGTGGATGATTGGCTCTTGCCGCCCTCCCGACACCTCGCAGAGCAGCGCCAGAGCTGGCTGCCACTGCCCGTTCTTGCAGACGCTGGTCCGGGTGCTGTATCCCGGCATCTCGCAGAGCAGCGCCAGAGCTGGCTGCCACTGCCCCTTCTCGTAGGCGCTGGTCCTGGTGTTGTAGCGGTTGAGGGGGTCCAGCTTCACTCCCATCATTTCGCAGAGCAGCGTCAGAGCTGGCTGCCACTGTCCCTTCTCGCAGGCGCTGATCCGGGCGCCGTGGCCGATGACGGCGGGCTCCAGCATCACTCCCAACATCTCGCACAGCAGCGCCGGAGCCAGTTGCCACTGTGGGCCCTCGCTCGGACGCGTCCGGCCGTGGCAACGAGGCAAGTGGACGAGAGGGGAGAGGGACGTGGGAATCGGGAGAAGGGCTGGCAACTTCACTCGCAGCAGTTTGCAGAGCAGCGCCAGAGCTGGCTGCCACTGTCCCTTCTCGCAGGCGCTGGCCCGGGTGCTGTAGCCGATGATGGTGGGCTCCAGCATGTCGCCCAACTTCTCGCAGAGCAGCGCCAGAGCTGGCTGCCACTGCCCCTTCTCGCAGGCGCTGATCCGGGTGCTGTGGTAGTTGATGATGGCGGGCTCCAGCTTTACTCCCAACGTCTCGCTGAGCCGGGCCAGGGTCAGCTGCCACTGCCCCCGCCCGTCCGCCGTCGCCGCCACTGCCGCCGCTCCCACCGTCTCGCAGAGCAGCGCCAGCGCTGGCTGCCTCTGCTCCTTTTCGCGGGCGCTGATCCTGGTGCTGTAGCGGTTGGTGGGCTCCAGCTTCGGGAGGATGATGGGCTCCAACTTCACTCCCAGCATCTCGCTGAGCAGCGCCAGAGATGGCTGCCACTGTCCCTTCTCGCAGGCGCTGATCCCGGTGCTGTAGCGGATGATTGGCTCCAGCCGCCCGCCCGACGTCTCGCAGAGCAGCGCCAGAGCTGTCTGCCACTGCCCCTTCTCGCAGACGCTGATCCGGGTGCTGTATCCCAACATCTCGCAGAGCAGCGCCAGAGCTGGCTGCCACTGCCCCTTCTCGCAGGCGCTTGTCCCGGTGCTGTAGCGGTTGGTGGTTGGCTCTAGCTTTAGTCTCCGTATCTCGCTGGTCAGCGCCAGGGCCGGCTGCCAGTGCGCTTGTCCTTCCCTCTCGCGTGCGCTGCCCAGAGTGCTGCGGCAGAGGAGCTCCTGCTTCAGGCTCGGCCGCGTCCAGCCGCGGCGACGAGGCAGGAGGTGGGGAGGGGAGAGGAGTGTGGTAAGGGCTGGGAGAGGGGCTGGGAAATTCTGCCACTGTACTGGTTCCGACCTCACTCCCAGCGTCCCGCTGAGCAGAGCTGGAGCTGGCTGCCGCTGCCACTGCTCCTCCTGGTGGTCGGTGCTGCTGGTCGGTGGTCGGCTCTGCTGCAGCTACTCGGCGCTGCTGCTGCTGCTGCTGCTGCTGCTGCTGCTGCAGCCGGTCACTGGTCGGCGCTGTTGCCGGTCGCTGCTGCTGGTCGGCGCTGCTGCTGGTCGGTGGTCCCGGTGGTCGGTGCTGCTGGTCGGTGGTCGGTGCTGCTGCTGGTCGACGCTGCTGCTGCAGCCGGTCGCAGGTCGGTGCTGTTGCTGGTCGGTGCTGCTGGTCGGCGCTGCTGCTGGTCGGTGGTCCTGGTGGTCGGTGCTGCTGGTCGGTGGTCGGCGCTGCTGCTGGTTGGTGTTGCTGCTGCAGCCGGTCGCTGGTCGATGTTGCTGCTGGTAGGTTCTGGTCGATGTTGCTGCTGGTCGGTGGTCCTGGTGGTCGGTGCTGCAGGTCTGTGGTCGGTGCTGCTGCTGCTGTTCGGTGCTGCTGCTGCTGCAGCCGGTCGCTGGTCGGTGCTGTTGTTGGTCGGTGCTGCTGGTCGGTGTTGTCGCTGGTCAGAGGTCCTGGTAGTCGGTGCTGCTGGTCGATAGTCCGTGCCGCTGTTTGTCGGTGCTGTTGCTGCAGCGGGTCGCTGGTGGGTGCTGTTGTTGGTCGGTGTTGCTGGTCGGTGTTGCTGTTGGTCTGGGTTCCTGGTGGTCCGTGCTGCTGGTCGGTGGTGGGTGCTGCTGCTGGTCGGTGCTGCTGCTGCGGCCGGTCGCTGGTCGGTGCTGTTGCTGGTCGGCGCTGCTGGTCGGTGTTGCTGCTGGTCAGTGGTCCAAGTAGTCGTGCTGCTGGTCAGTGGTCGGCGCTGCTGGTTGGTGTTGCTGCTGGTCAGTGGTCCTGGTGGTCGGTGCTGCTGGTCGGTGGTCGGTGCCGCTGCTGGTCGGTGCTGTTGCTGCAGCGGGTGGCTGGTCGATGTTGTTGCTGGTTGGTGTTGCTGGTCGATGTTGCTGCTGTTCGGTGGTCCTGGTGGTCGGCACTGCTGGTCTGTGGTCGGTGCTGCTGCTGCAGGTCGGTGCTGCTGCTGCAGCCGGTCGCTGATCGATGTTGCTGGTGGTAGGTGCTGCTGGTCGGTGTTGCTGCTGGTCAGTGGTCCGGGCGGTCGGTGCTGGTGGTATGTGGTCGGTGCTGCTGCTGTTCGGTGCTGCTGCTGCAGCCGGTAGCTGGTCGGTGCAGTTGCTGGTTGGTGCTGCTGGTCAGTGGTCCTGGTAGTCGGTGTTGCTGGTCGGTGGACGGCGCTGCTGCAGCTGCTCGGCGCTGCTGCTGCTGCAGCCGGTCGATGGTCGGCGCTGTTGCCGGTTGCTGCTGCTGGTCGGCGCTGCTGCTGGTCGGTGGTCCCAGTGGTCGGTGCTGCTGGTCGGTGGTCGCTGCTGCTGCTGGTCGAAGCTGCTGCTGCAGCCGGTCGCAGGTCGGTGCTGTTGCTGGTCGGTGTTGCTGGTCGGCGCTGCTGCTGGTCGGTGGTCCTGGTGGTCGGTGCTGCTGGTCGGTGGTCGGCGCTGCTGCTGGTTGGTTTTGCTGCTGCAGCCGGTCGATGGTCGATGTTGCTGCTGCTAAGTGCTGCTGGTCGATGTTGCTGCTGGTCGGTGGTCCTGGTGGTCGGTGCTGCTGGTCTGTGGTCGGTGCTGCTGCTGCTGTTTGGTGCTGCTGCTGCTGCAGCTGGTCGCAGGTCGGTGCTGCTGCTGGTTGGTGCTGCTGGTCGGCGCTGCTGCTGGTCGGTGGTCCTGGTGGTCGGTGCTGCTGGTCGGTGGTCGGTGCCGCTGCTGGTTGGTGTTGCTGCTGCAGCCGGACGCTGGTCGATGTTGCTGCTTGTAGGTGCTGCTGGTCGGTGTTGCTGCTGGTCGGTGGTCCTGGTGGTCGGTTCTGTTGGTCGGTGGTCGGTGCCGCGGCTGGTCGGTGCTGTTGCTGCAGCGGATGGCTGGTCGATGTTGCTGCTGGTAGGTGCTGCTGGTTGGTGTTGTTGCTGGTCAGTGGTCCTGGTAATCGGTGCTGCTGGTCGGTGGTCGGTGCCGCTGTTTGTCGGTGCTGTTGCTGCAGCGGGTCGCTGGTCGGTGCTGTTGTTGGTCGGTGTTGCTGGTCGGTATTGCTGTTGGTCGGTGGTCCTGGTTGTCTGTGCTGCTGGTCGGTGGTGGGTGCTGCTGCTGGTCGGTGCTGCTGCTGCGGCCGGTCGCTGGTCGCTGGTCGGTGCTGTTGCTGGTCGGCGCTGCTGGTTGGTGTTGCTGCTGGTCAGTGGTCCTGGTGGTCGGTGCTGCTGGTCGGTGGTCGGTGCCGCGGCTGGTCGGTGCTGTTGCTGCAGCGGGTGGCTGGTCGACGTTGCTGCTGGTAGGTGCTGCTGGTCGGTGTTGCTGCTGGTCGGTGGTCCCGGTGGTCGGCGCTGCTGGTCTGTGGTCGGCGCTGCTGCTGCAGGTCGGTGCTGCTGCTGCAGCCGGTCGCTGGTCGATGTTGCTGCAGGTCGGTGCTGCTGGTCGGTGCTGTTGCTGCTGGTCGGTGGTCCTGGTGGTCGGTGCTGCTGGTCTGTGGTCGGTGCTGCTGCTGCTCGGAGCTGCTGCTGCAGCTGGTCGCAGGTCGGTGCTGTTGCTGGTTGGTGCTGCTGTTTGGTGTTGCTGCTGGTCGGTGGTCCTGGTAGTCGGTGCTGCTGGTCGGTGGTCGGTGCCGCTGCTGGTCGGTGCTGTTGCTGCTGCGGGTCGCTGGTCGGTGCTGCTGTTGGTCGGTGTTGCTGCTCGTTGCTGCTGGTCGGTGGTCCTGGTGGTCGGTGCTGCTGGTCGTTGTGTGCTGCTGCTGGTCGGTGCTGCTGCTGCTGCGGCCGGTCGCTGGTCGGTGCTGTTGCTGGTCGGCACTGCTGGTCGGTGTTGCTGCTGGTCGGTGGCCCCAGTGGTCGGTCCTGCTGGTCAGTGGTCAGTGTTGCTGCTGTTCGGTGCTGCTGTTGCAGCCGGTCGCTGGTAGATGTTGCGGCTGGTCGGCGCTGCTGGTCGGTGTTTCTGCTTGTCGGCGGTTCTTCTCGCGGGCGTTGAACAGGGTGCTGTAGAAACGGATGGTGGCAGTCACCAGTTTCTTTGCCGTCGTCTCGCTGGGCAGCGCCGGACCCGGCTGCCACTGCCCCTGCCCCACTGTCGCCCCGCCGAGCGTCCACGCCGTTGTCACTGCCGTCTCCTCCCACACCTCCCACCGCGCCGCCACCGCCGCCCGTCGTCGTAACGCCACTGTTTCCGCCACGACCGTCGGCCCTGGCGAGCAGAAGCGCCATCCCCGTCCTCCCACACGCGGTGCACGCCACGTCTGCCCCCGCCCACGGTAGTGTCCACGAGGTGAGGTCAGCGCTTGTCGCCCCAACGCACTGGAAGCACGTCCACGCAGGGTCGTCACTGCCGTCCCTCCCCCCGGTGGGTGCTTCCGCGGGTCGGTGATCCTGCAGCAGATGGTCGGCGGTCAGTGCTGCTGCTGATCGGTGCTGCTGGTCGGTGCTGCTGCTCGTCGGTGGTCCTGGTGGTAGGTGCTGCTGGTCGGTGGTCAGTGCTGCTGCTGGTCGGCGCTGCTGCTGCAGATGGTCGGCGGGCGGTGCTGTTGTTGGTCGGCGCTGCTGGATGGTGCTGCTGCTGGTCGCTGCTCCTGCAGCACCTGGTCGGTGCTGCTGCTCGGTGGTCGTCGCTGCTGCTGGTCGGTGCTCCTGATGCTGGTTGGTGCTGCTACTGGTCGGTGGTCGGTGCTCCAGCTGCAGCTGCTGGTGGTCGGTGGTCCTGCTGGCCAGTGGTGCTGCTGTTGCTGATTCGCAATGTTGTTGAGTGGTGGATCTGCTAGACGGAGTCGCTGCACCCGATCGTTACTGGCGCTGGTCTGTGTGCCCGTGGGTCGGTGGTGTTGCAGGCCGGCAAGTGCTGCTGGTCGGTGGGTGGACAATCGGCGCTGCTGGTCGACGGAGCTGGCCTCCTCCGCCTCTCCCTCCAGCATCTTCACGGTTCCGATCTCGCCCTCCTCCGCCTCCTCCGCTTCCACCAGGACCGGGTCCTCCCGTAGCGGGGTTCCTCCTCCTCGAGCTGCGCGCGCCTTGGCTCCTGCCTTGCCCTCCTCCCGAACCGCCGCAGGATGGCCACTTTCGAGCTCTCTGTGCTTGCTCAAACGTTCCGTGCTCACATGGGTACTCTACCTGCCTCTGGCTGGGCCCAGCTTGCCGCTTGGGGAGGCCCCATAACCCCTCTCGTGCAACACTCATGCGCTGCTGCTCCTGCGCGAGCTGCCTCCATCACGTTCGGCGAGCACTCTCACATACGTTCTACTATTTCACTTGCCACACAATCATGGGACTCTGATATCCTGAATGGGCGGTTTGGTGACGCCTCATTAGCTTCCATCCGACCTCGGCTGGATTGGCTCTGTGATGCGGGGCGACACTGGAAGATGCCATCCATTCTGCAAACTTGCTCTCGGCTGCAAGAGGGATCGGCTCGAGCTGGATATCCATCGGAAGTTCTGCGCTGTTGCGCGACGGCGATCTCCACGGAGCTGCTAGTCACTGGGCGAAAGCTCAGGTACCAACGGGCAGCCACAGCTGCGCTCTACGAGCAGTTCGTGACCCCCTTACCCGCTCCACGCGATCTTTGAGACCAGGCTCGCCCGCTACTTTGACATGTACGAACCCTTCCTACACCGTGTGCCGTGGGAGGCGAATCGGATGCTGCTGCAGTTGCTTCCTACGAGCTGGGTCTTCCCCGTGATCAAGATATGGGCATCTGCGTGGCTCACAAGTTATCGCATCTGTTACCCGTCAGGTCGTCGGCGCTGCATTTTCGGCTGCGGCACATCTGCAGACAGACAATGCCATTACGTTCGTTGCCGCCGCCTGTGTCGTGCCGTGGGACATGCTCTTGGACGCTCGCCTCCTGCGCTTCTACATGAGCGACTGTGCTTGACTGCGCCGTGTGTGGAAAGAGTTGAGGATATTGTTTTTATGTGCACCACGTATCACACCAGCAGGTATCGCGACTGGGTCTCTCCCTCTGCTCTGCGCTCTGCTGCCCGTGCTGTTGTCTGAACGCTGCGAATGGCGTCGCCAACTGACCAGCTTGATAAGAAGTGGAAGGCGCCGCCCCCGTGCATTCCTGTCCTGCGTTCGATCGCAGACGAGCACTCCACTTCTGAGGCCGACGGTCCTGCTGAACGTGATGCTGAGCAAGATAGTGACGTTGACGCTGATGATGTGAATAGTGAAGGATCGGCCCCTGGTCTTTCACCATGCCTCACGCCGCGGCTGGTGCCTACAGTGCACAGTGATGACGAAGGGGCCCTCCGTGAGCCCGCACCCTCGACACCTCTCACATTGATTGCCACACCAGAACGAGTTGGCCCTCTCAGCGACTTGGATGGAATCGATCCTGGCAGAACGCAGAGTCCTGCGCACGGGTGCTCCTCGAGCCCGATGCGGCAGGCTCAGGCGTCGCCACTGTCGCTGGATGTCGGTGGAATTTCTGGCAGAACGCAAAGTCCTGCGCTCGGGTGCTCCTCGAGCCCGTTGTGGCGGGCTCAGATGTCGCCACTGCCGCTGGACGGTGGTGGAAAATCTGGCAGGGCGCAAAGTCCTGCGCACGGGTGCTCCTCGAGCCCGTTGCGCCAGGCTCTGTCGCCACCACTGTTGCTGGACGCTGGTGAAAAAGCTGGTCTGCGCGACCCTGGGGTGGAACGAGGGGAATTGGTCCCCAGCCAGTGCACAGAGTATGCCGCGCCTTGCCCGATTGCCACCTGGGCGAGGATTGAGCCGACACCGAGCGTGGCGTCGCCGAGGTCTATTTCCGCCTGTTTGCCGATGAGGACTACGCCACGCTCCTGTTCCGCGCCCCCATCGATTGAGCCGTCGTCGAGGATCGCCTCGAGTGGCCCCCCCCCCGCGCTGTCGAGGATTGCCACCTGCTCGAGGATGTCACGGCTCACTTCTGGTCCTGGCGCGACCGCTATTGATAACGGTGACAGCGAGCGCAGGGCTGAAAATATTCTCGAGGCCGCTCGCCCGAATGCTCGCCCATTCTCCTATCCCATCCGCTGCGAGTCCGTCTGCCGCGCTCGAGGATCCCTCGCTGTCCTCTCTACTCGTCCCTGCTCACCTGTGCCAGACTGTTTCATCGTTTATTCGCCCGTTGTTTCCCCCTCCGCTCCGTCCCTTGTGTCCTCCCTGCCGCTGCCCTCTGCTGTCTCGCCTCGCCTCCTCTCCCCCATGCCTGCTTCGCCGCCCGCCATCATAAGGTCATCAATGTTTTCCTCCCTTGATATAAATGCGGCTATCTGTGTCGGCCGACCCGCGGCCATCGTCCCTTCCGCCTGCGCGGGCGCGACGGGCTCCGTCGTGGTGGACGTCGCAGGCGCGCCCACCCCGCTCGCCTTCCTGTAGGCAGGGAGACGCGCGCCGCCCCCCCCACGCTGGGCTCCTCCCGAACCGCCGCGGCAGCACCCAGCAGGGCCATCGGCTGGTCCTTGGCGGGCTGTGGTAATGCTTTGTCGGCGAGGGGGTAGCGCCTGGCCTGCGGTGGCCAGCTGGGGCGCGTGTGCCGGCGGCGGCGCGGCTCGGGCACCTGCCGTCGGGGCGAGAACCTGCTGGGCGGAGGCCGTCGGGGCAGGAGCCCGAGAACCGGGCCGCGACCGCGGATCTCCACTCTGGCCCCAGGGGTCGGCAGGCGCAGCGTCGGAAGTCATGGCGGCGGGGGTTTGGCAGCGCTGGCCCGTCGAAGGGCGGTAGAACGCCATGATCCGTGAGAGCTGGTCCGATGCGCCAGCCAGGTCGGCGCCCAGGAGCACGTATCGGCCGCCGATTTCTAGCCGGAGCGCCACTTGGGTTCGGAGGGTTAGCTCGAGCAGGTCGCCGTGAAAGGCTTGCCGCACGTGGGCGGCCCAGTGGCATGTCTCGGGCAGGTGGTGCACGTGGACCTGATTGTTGCCCTGGGCGCCGTCGTCCTCAGTCGTCGTCGCCGCCGTGCTGACTGCAGTGTTGGCCGTCTGCCCCTGGAACTCGAACACCTGGAGGTCCGTGCGCTGGGCTTGGCGTTGCGGTCCGGGGAGCGCCAGGTTGTCTGGTCGTTCTTGAAAGTAGCTGAGGCCCCATTCGCGCCGCACCTCGGCCCCCCGCGCCCTGCCTTGGAAGACGCAGCGCCTGGCATGAACCCGGGGGTCTAGTATCAGGTCGAAATGTATGCGCCGCTCCGCAAAAGAGTCCTGCAAGTACCCCGCCCAACGTCTCATGAGGCCGTGCGCAGGCAGTCGCCCGCCCCGATCCTGGAGAAGGCCCCCCCTGGTCCGTAGCGTAACCTTCGACAACCGTGGTACAGCATCGTCTACGAGGCAAGTGAGTTCTCGCACGCAGCACAGGCGCGACTAGCCTTCCAGGTCAGCCGGGGCGAGATCGGGCAGGTCGTCCGCGTGGCTCTGAGCGACCAGGTCGTAGAGAGGGGAAGCGAGAGAGAGATGGAGGGCAGGTAAGGGTCGTCGATGACCATGGCCTCGGCACGGACGCGAACCGCCCACGGCGCCAGGATTTGTTCGTAGCCAACCCTCGCGGCCCCCTCTTGGATGGTGCAGCGGTTCAGCAACTTTGGGGGCGTGTCCATTTCCCCCAGCATATGGCGGCATCGGCACTTGCCGGTGAGGCGCCAAGGACACGCCGGCCCGTTCCTGCACAGCGGAGGCTCTCGGTCGAGCGGCGTCGCTTCCGGTGGCGCGTCGCGGGTCGAGCGCCGCGGAAGCGCGGGAGGGCCGGCACCTCCGTGACGCGGGGCACTGGCGTGTGGTAAGGGCGGCGGGGGGGCCGCACGCGCGTCGGCTGCCGCCGCTGCTCTACAAATTATCGAGGGCAGAATTGCACGAACCGCCTGGATCGACACGCCTAGCGCGTGGCCCGATGGCTGAGCCACTTATGCGCGGCACGCTGGAGGCTGAGGACCCGTGCCGCGTCAGCACCTGCCGCGTCGCCAGTGCTCCGCGCTCCCAGGCTGGGAAGTAGGTTCGGGGCGTCCTCTGCCCAGCGTCGGCCGTCGAGGCCTGGCGGGGAGCTCAGGCCATCGAAACCTGGCGGGGAGCTGAGCCAGTTGGCGCCTGCGCGCCGCGCGGCTGCGGCACGCTGCCGGGGACGGCGGGACGCCCAGGGCTGCAACACAAGAGTGGGGCCAACTGCCATGCTCGTTCCAGGAGTCTGGGTGTGGCGGCTCTGTACCCCGTACTGGGGCGTCCCAGCCGTCTGGCCACTCCGAGGCATATCGTGGACCGGCGCCCCCCCTCGGAGGCGCAGTACCAGGTGTAGCGTGGAGCCCTTTTGAATGCTGTAGTCTGCCAGGGTGTGCCCATCCTCCAGCTGCTTGCTGGCAAAGATCAGGCGCTGCTGATGCGGAGGGGTGCCGTCCTTGTGGTGGATCTTTGCCTTGACGGTGCTGGTGGTGTCCCTGGCTGCAACGTCCAGGGTGATAGTCTTACCCGTCAGCGTTTTAACAAGTATCTGCCTGCAGTTATGATCCGGCGGTGCGCACCCAGCCCCCTGTATGCCGCCTGGCACCTCGATGTCGCCCTGGCCAAGCTTGCAGCGCTCCTCCAGCCGCCAGGGTGCCAGGAACGTTCGCCACCGCACGTCCGACGCCAAGGACGTGACACCGGTAGCCACGCTCCCACGGTACTGGCGCACGTATCCTGTTGTGTCCTGGCACGAGAACTGCGACACACAGTTCATCGCGATCAGCAGGTAGGAGCCGAGAGCCACTGTGGCGACGATGTAGGTGATGACGACCGTGCTCGCCACACTCGTGAGGTTGCTCTCGGTTGTACTGCTCACCAACGTGCTGGGCGTAGTGGTGATGCTGGCATTGGTCGTGTCCGCCACACTTGTGGTCCTGCTCTCGGTCGCGCTGCTGGCCGACGTGTTGGGAACCGTGGTGCTGCTGGCACCGGTCGCGCTCGTCCCACTCGTGGTGTCGCTCTCGGTCACGCTGCTCGCCGACGTGCCAGCTGGGCTGCTGGCCCCAGTCGTGCTCGTAGCACTCGTGGTGCTGATCGCGGTTGCACTGTTCGCCGACCTGCTTGTCATAATAATGCTGCTAGTGCCGATCGTGCTCGTCACGCTCGTGATGTTGCTCGCCGTTGTACTGCTCGCCGACGTGCTGGGCGCTGTTGTGGTGCTGGTATCGATCGTGCCCGTCACACTCGTGGTGCTGCTCTCAGTCGTGTTGATCGCCGACGTGTTGGGCGCAGTGGTGATGCTGGTATCTGTCGTGCTCGTCCCACTGGCGGTGACGCTCTCGGACGTACTGCTCGCCGACGTGCTGCTGCTGGCACTGGTCGTGCTCGTCCCACTCGTAGTGCGGTTCTCGGTTGTATTGCTCGCCGACGTACTTGGGGTAACGGTGCTGCTGGTGCCAATCGTGCCCGTCACTCTCGTGATGCTGCTCTCGGTTGTACTGCTTGCCGACGTGCTGGGCGCAGTGGGGACACTGGTATCCGTCATGCCCGTCAGACTCGTGGTCTTGTTCCCGATCGTACTGCTCGCCGACGTGTTGGGAACCGTGGAGTTGCTGGTACCGGTCGTGTTCGTCCCATTCTTGGTGTCGCTCTCGGTCGTACTGCTCGCCGACGTGCTGGGCGTAGTGGTGCTGCTGGCACTGGTTTCGCTCGTCGCACTCGTGGTGCTGCTCTCGGCTGTACTCTTCATCGACGTGCTCGGCGCAATGATGCTGCTGGTGCCGATCGTGCTCGTCACAGTCGTGATGCAGCTCTCGGTCGTACTGCTCGCCGACGTGCTGGGCGCAGTGATGATGCTGCTCACCGCCGTGCTGTGTGTAATGGTGCTGTTGGTACTGGTGGAGCTCGTTAAACATATGATGCTGTCACCACCCGTACTGCTCGCCGGCGTGCTTTGCGTAATGGTGCTGCTGGCACCTGTCGTGTTCGGAACACTCGTGGTTCTGCTCTCACCCGTGCTGGGAGGCGACGTGCTGGGCGCAGTTGTGCTGCAGGTGCCAGTCGCACTCGTGACACACGTGGTGCTGCACTCCTTCCTGCATCTCGTCGAAGAGCTGGGCGTGGTGGTGTTGCTAGTACCGGTCGTGCTCGGAACAGTGGTGGTACTGTCCTCACTCGTACTGCTCACCGACGTGCTGGGCGTAGTGGTGCCGCTGGTACAGATCGTGCTCGTAACACACGCGGTGCTGCTCTCGCTCTCGCTGGTCGCCCCCGTGCTGTGTGTAGTGGTGCTGTTGGTACTGGTCGACCTTGTGACGCTCATGGTGCTGCTCTCACTCCTGCTGCTCGCCGACGTGCTGGGCGTAGTGGTGTTGCTCTCACTCGTACTGCTCACCGAAGCGCTTGGCTTGGTTGTGCTGCTGGTACTGGTCGTGCTCGTCACACTCCTGGTGATGCTCTCGGTCGTACTGCTCGCCGACGTGCTGGACGTGGTGGTGCTGCTGGTACCAGTCGTGCTCGTCACAGTCCTGGTGCTGTTCTCGGTTGTACTGCTGACCGACGTGCTGGGCGAAGTGGTGCTGCTGCAGGTACCGGTCGTGATCGGCACACTCGAGGTGATGCTCTCGGTCGTCCCGCTCGCCGACGTGCTGGGCGTAGTGGTGCTGCTAATACCGGTCGTGCTCGTCACGCCCTTGGTGCTGCTCTCGGTCATAATGCTCACAGGTGCGCTGGACGCAGTGATGCTACTGGCACCGTTCATGCTCCTCACGCACGCGGTGCTGTTCTCGGTCGTGCTGCTCGCCGACGAGCTGGACGTAGTGGTGCTGCTTGTGCTGGTCGTGCTCCTCACACTCATGATGCTGCACTTGGTCTTACTGCTCGCCCACGTGCTGGGCGCAGTGGCGCTGCTGGTACCGGCCGTGCTACCCACACTCCTGGTGCTGCTTTCGGTCGTACTGCTCGCCGACGCACTGGGCGCCGTGGTGCTGCTGGTACCAGTCGTGCTCGTCACCGTCGTGGTGCTGCTCTCGGTCGTACTGCTCGCCGCCGTGGTGGACGGAGTGATGCTGCTGGTACCTGTTGCGTTCGCCACACTCGTGGTGTTGCTCCCCATTGTACTGCTCTCGACCGTGCCGGGAGTAGTGGAGTTGCTGGTGCCGGTAGTGCTCGTCACACTCGTGGTGCTGTTCTCGGTCTTACTGCTCGCCGACGTGCCGGGCGTAGTGGTGTTGCTGGTGCCGGTCGTGCTCGTCACGCACACGGTGCCGTTCTCGGTCGTACTGCTCGCCGACGTGCTGGACGTAGTGGTGCTGCTGCTGCCCGTCGTGCTCGCCACACTCGTGGTGCTGCTTTCGGTTGTACTGCTGGCAGAAGTGCTGGACGAAGTGGTGCTTCTGGCACAGGTCATGCTCGTCGCACTCGTGGTGCTGCTCTCGGTCGCACTGCTCGCCACCCTGCTGGGCGCAGTGGTGCTTCTGGTACCGGTCGTACTCGTCGCACTTGTGGTGCTGAGCTCAGTCGTACCGCTCGCCGCCGTGCCGGGTGTAGTGGTGCTGCTGGAGTCGGTCGTGATCGTCACCCTCGCGGTGCTGCTCTCGGTCGTACTGCTCGCCGACGTGTCGGGAACCGTGGAGTTGCTGGTACCGGTCGTGTTCGTCCCATTCTTGGTGTCGCTCTCGGTCGTACTGCTCGCCGACGTGCTGGGCGTAGTGGTGCTGCTGGCACTGGTTGCGCTCGTCACCCTCGTGGTGCTGCTCTCGGTCGTACTGCTCGCCGACGTGTTGGGAACCGTGGAGTTGCTGGTACCGGTCGTGTTCGTCCCATTCTTGGTGTCGCTCTCGGTCGTACTGCTCGCCAACGTGCTGGGCGTAGTGGTGCCGCTGGTTCCAGTCGTGGTCGTACCACTCGCGGCGCTGCTCTCGGTAGTACTGCTCGCCGACGTGCTGGGCGTAGTGGTGCTGCTGTTGCCGGTCATGCTCGTCACCCTCGTGGTGCTGCTCTCGGTCGTACTGCTCGCCGACGTGCTGGGCGTAGTGGTGCTGCTGGTCTCGGTCGTGCTCGCCCCACTCGTGGTGCTGCTCTCGGTCGTACTCCTAGTCGACGTTCTGGGCGTAGTGGTGCGGCTGGTATCGGTCGTGCTTGTCCTACTCGTGTTGATGCTCTCGGTCGCACTGCTCGCCGAGCCTTACAGGCGAATCCGGCGGCAAGGGGAAACGAGGAAGGAGAGAAGGAGAGAAGGGCAGAAAGGAAGAGGAGAAGCCCTCACCCGTAGGTGATGACGCTGGCGACGGAGCTGGCGTCGATGCAGGTGTGGGCGACGGCGTTGATGCCGGCGTAGGCGCAGGTGCTGGTGCTGGCGTTGGTGCTGGGGTCATCCCTGCTGAAGTGGCCGTTCTAGCTGACTCGCCGGATTCGCCTGTAAGGCTTGGCCGCGTTTCTCTAGGTTGTGTGCATGTGTTTTTTTGGACGCGAAGTACTTTAGTGACCGGGGCGGCGCTTTTGCCGGGCCTTGGCGTACATGAGGACATAGGCTCCCCCTTTTGGGGCCGCCTCCGTTCCTTTCTGGGCGGAGCCGCCGCCAATCGCAGCGGAGCCGCTGCCCAACAACATCTTCCACATACTTGCCTTGATTCGCTTCTGCTTTGCACTGTTTCACTCGTCGCACTGGTTGGGGTCGTGCGCGTTTTCTCGTCTCCTCCCCCTCCTCCTCCTCGTCTTCCTCCTCTCCCTCCTTCCCTCCGCTATCCCATAATTTTGTGTTGGATTTACGGCAGTGGCTGTTTGGGCCGAGCGGTAGGGGGTCAGACACAATGCATGCAACTTCGTCCCGACTCGTTTCGAGGGCAATTCGTCTCAGCCGCCATCTGGTCTCCTGCAGGTCTCACTCGGGAGGAAAGGGCGATGATGACGGTCCTGCGGCAGGGTTGCCTGCCGACTCCCCGGCACGTGTCGGACAATGACCTGCGTGTTCAGGCTACGTGTTGGGCTCCGCATCGGTGCGCTACGTGCTGCGTGCTGCGCATCGGGCGAGCTGAGTGTATGAGATCATCGGAGCTCTGGGCCCTTGCCCCCGAGATCCCGGCGTCGCGGCTTCCGCTCTCGCGCCGCTCCTGCGCGCCCGGCTTCTGTAAGGCAGGGGCCCTCCTTGGCCATGAGAAAAACAAATCGGTCGCACTGCTCGCCAACGTGCTGGGCGCAGTGGTGCAGCTGGTCTCGGTCGTGCTCTTCCCACTCGTGGCGCTGCTCTAGGTCGTACTGCTCGCCGACGTGCTGGGCGTAGTGGTGCTGATGGTACCAGTCGTGCTCGTCCCACTCGCGGTGCTGCTCTCGGTCGTACTGCTCGACGACGTGCTGGGCGTAAGGGTGCTGCCAGTCTCGGTCGTGCTCGTCCCACTCGAGGTGCTGCTTTCAATCGTACTGCTCGCCGACGTGCTGGGCGTAGTGGTGCTGCTGATCTCGGTCGTGATCGTCCCACTGGTGGTGCTGCTCTCGATCGTGCTGCTCGCCGACGTGCTGTGCGTCCTTGTGCTGCTGGTACCGGTCATGCTCGTCACCCTCGTGGTGCTGCTCTCGGTCGTGCTGCTCGCCGACGTGCTGGGTGTAGTGGTGCTGCTGGTCTCGGTCGTGAACATCAAGCTCGGGGTGCTGCTCTCGGTCGTACTGCTCGCCGACGTGCTGGGTGTAGTGGTGCTGCTGGTACCGGTTGTGCTCGTCAGACTCGTGGTGCTGCTCTCGGTCATACTGCTCGCCGCTGTGATGGGCGTAGTGGCGTTGCTGGTGCCTGTCGTGCTCTTCCCACTCGTGGCGCTGCTTTCGATCGTGCTGCTCGCCAGTGTGCTGGGCGTAGTGGTGCTGCTGGTTTCTGTCGTGCTCATCACACTCGTGGTGCTGCTCTCGGTCGCACTGCTCGCCGACGTGCTGGGCGTAGTAGTGCTGCTGGTACCGGTCATGCTCGTCACCCTCGTGGTGCTGCTCTCGGTCGTGCCTTTCTGCGACGTGCTGGGCGTCGTGGTGCTGCTGGTACCAATCGTGCTCCTCCCACTCGTGGTGCTGCTTTCGGTCGTGCTGCTCGCCGTCGCGCTGGGCGTTGTGCTGGGAGTGGTGGTGCTGCTGGTACCAGTCGTGCACGTCACACTCGTGGTGCTGCTCTCGGTCGTACTGCTCGCCGACGTGCTGGACGCAGGGGAACTGCTGGTACCAGTCGTGTTCGTCATACTCGTGGTACTGCTGGAACCGGTCGCGCTCGTCACACTCGTGGTGCTTCTCTCGGTCGTACTGCTCGCCGACGTGCTGAGCATAGTGGTGCTGCTGGTACCGGTTGTGCTTGTCGGACTCGTGGTGCTGCTCTCGGTCGTGCTGCTCGCCGACGTGCTGGGCGTAGTGAAGCTGCTGGTACCGGTCGTGCTCGTCACACTCGTGGTGCTGCTCTCGGTCGTAATGTTCGCCGACGCGCTGGGCGTAACAGTGCTGCTGGTACCGGTCGTGCTCGTCAAACCCGTGGTGCTGCTCTCGGTCGTAATGCTCACCGACATGCTGTGCGTAGTGGTGCTGCTGGTACCAGTCGTGATCGTCGCACTCGTGGTGCTGCTCTCGGACGTCCTGCTATCCGACGTGCTGGGCGTAACGGTGCTGCTGGTACCGGTCGAGTTCGTCACACTCGTGGTGCGGCGCCCTTTCGTACTGCTCGCCGACGTGCTGGGCGTAGTGCCGCTGCATGTACGGGTCGCGCTCGTCACACTCGTGGTGCTGCTTTCGGCCGCACCGCTCGCCGACGTGCTGGGCATAGTGGTGACGCGGGTGCATGCCATGCTCGTAACACACGTGGTGCTGCTCTCGGTTATACTGCTCACCGACGTGCTGGGCGTAGTGGTGTTGCTGGTGCGGGTCGTGCCCGTCCCACTCGTGGTGCGTATTGCTCGCCGACGTGCTGGGCGCATTGGTGCCACTGGTACTGGTCGTGCTTGTCATATTCGTGGTGCTGCTCTCGATCGTTCTGCTATCCGACGTGCTGGGGGTAGTGGTACTAGTCCTGCGGGTACTGGCGGGGCTCGTCACATTGGTGGTGCTGCTGCTGGTGGTGCTGCAAGTACCGGTCATGCTCGTCACCCTCGTGGTGCTGCTCTCGGTCGTACTGCTCGCCGGCGTGCTGGGGGTAGTGATGCCGCTGGTACCAATCGTGCTTCTTACACTGGTGGTTTTGGTCTCGGTCGTACTGCTCGCCGACGTGGTAGGCGTAGTGGTGCTGATGGTAGCGGTCGTACTCGTCAGACTCGTGGTGCTGCTCTCGGTCGTACTATTCTCCGATGTGCTGGGCTTGGTGCTGCTGATACCTGTTGCGTTCGCCACACTCGTGGGGCTGCTCTCGGTCGTACTGCTCTCAGACGTGCTGGGCGTAGTGGTGCTGCAGGTACCAGTCGTGCTCGCCACACACGTGCTGTTGCTCTCAGTCGTATTGCTCGCCGACGCGCAGAGCGTAGTGGTACTGCTGGTAGCGGTCGCGCTGGTCGCACCTGTGGCGCTGCTCTCGGTAGTACCGCTCGCCGACGTGCTGGGCGAAGTGGTGCTGCTGGTATGAGTCGCGCTTGCCACACTCGTGGTGCTGCTCTCGGTCGTACTGCTCGCCGACGTGATGAGCGTAGTGGTGTCCCTGGTACTGGTCGTACTTGTCATACTCGTGGTGCTGCTCTCGGTCGTATTCTCCGACGTGCTGGGCGTAGTGCTGCTGCTGGTATAAGTCGCGCTTGCCACACTCGTGGGGTTGCTCTCGGTCGTACTGCTCGCCGATGTGCTGGGCGTAGTGGTGCTGTTGGCACAGGTCGGGCTCGCCCCACCCGAGGTGCTGCTCCCGGTCGTACTGCTCGCCGACCTGCTGGGCGTAGTGGTGCTGCTGGTATCGGCCGCGCTCGTCACATCCGTGGTGCCGCTCTCGGTCGTACTGCTCGCCGACGTGCTGGGCTTGGTGGTACTGCTGGTAGCGGTCGCGCTCGTCACGTTGGTGGTGTTGCTCTCAGTCGTACTGCTCGACGACGTGCTGGGCGTAGTGGTGCTGTTGGTGCCGGTCGTGCTCATCATTCTCATGGTGCTGTTCTCGGTCGCTCTGCTCGCCGACGTGCTGGGCGTGGTGGTGCTGCTGGTACCGGCCGCGCTCGCCACCCTCGTGGTGCTGTTTTCAGTCGAACTGCTCGCCGATGTGCTGGGCGTCGTGGTGCTGCCGGCACCAGTCGCGCTCGTCACATCTATGGTATTGCTCTCGGCCGTACTGCTCGCCGACATGCTAGGCGTAGTGGTGCTGCTGGTATTGGTCGCGCTCTTCACACTCGTGGTGCTGCTTTTGGTCGTACTGGTCGCCGGCGTGCTGGGCGTAGTGGTGCTGCTGGTATAGGCCGCGCTCGTCACACTGGTGGTGCTGCTCTTGGTCGTATTGCTCGCCGACGTGCTGGGCGTAGAGCCGCCGGTACCGGTCGTGCTCGTCACACACGAAGTGCTGCTCTCGGTCGTAGGACTCTCCGGTGTGCTGGGCGTAATGGTGCTGCTGGTGCCAGTCGCGCTCGCCACACTTGTGATGCTGTTCGGCGTTGTACTGCTCGCCGTCGTGCTGGGCGTAGTGGTGCCGCTAGTATCCGTCGTATTCGAAATACTCATGGTGCTGCTCTCGGTCGTATTACTCTCCGATGTGCTGGGCGTAGTGGTGCCGCTGGTAGCGGTCGCACTCGTCGTACTCGTGGTGCTGCTCTCGGTCGTACTGCTCGCGGACGTGCTGGGCGTAGTGGTGCCGCTGGTTCCTGTCGTCCTCGTCATGCTCGTGGTGCTGCCTTCGGTCGTACTCCTGGCCGACGTGCTGGGCGTAGTGGTGCCGCTGGTACCCGTCGTACTCGTCATACTCGTTTTGCTGCTCTCGGTCGTACTATTCTCCGATGTGCTGGGCTTGGTGGTGCTGCTGATACCGGCTGCGCTCGTCACGCTCGTGGGGCTGCTCTCGGTCGTGCTGCTCTCAGACGTGCTGGGCATATTGGTGCTGCTGGTAGCGGTCGCGCTCGTCGCACCTGTGGTGCTGCTTTTGGTAGTACCGCTCGCCGACGTGCTGGGCGTAGTGGTGCTGCTGGTAGAGTTCGCGCTCGTCACACTCGTGGTGCTGCTTTCGGTTGTACTGCTCGCCGACGTGCTGGGCGAAGTGGTGCTGCTGGTATGAGTCGCGCTTGCCACGCTCGTGGGGTTGCTCTCGGTCGTACTGCTCGCCGCTGTGCTGGTCGTAGTGGTGCTGTTGGCACTGGTTGCGCTCGTCCCACCCGAGGTGCTGCTCCCCGTCGTACTGCTCGCCGACCTGCTGGGCGTAGTGGTGCTGCTGGCATAGGTCGCGCTCGTCACATCCGTGGTGCCGCTCTCGGTCGTACTGCTCGCCGACGTGCTGGGCTTGGTGGTACTGCTGGTAGCGGTCGTGCTCGTCATACACCTGGTGCTGCTCTCAGGACTCTCCGATGTGCTGGGCGTAGTGGTGCTGCTGGTGCCAGTCGCGCTCGCCACACTTGCGGTGCTGTTCGGCGTTGTACTGCTCGCCGTCGTGCTGGGCGTAGTGGGGCCGCTAGTATCCGTCGTATTCGTCATACTCATGGTGCTGCTCTCGGTCGTATTACTCTCCGTTGTGCTGGGCGTAGTTGTGCCGCTGGTAGCGGTCGTACTCGTCGTACTCGTGGTGCTGCTCTCGATTGTACTGCTCGCCGACAAACTGGACGTAATGGTGCCACTGGTTCCTGTCGTACTCGTCCTGCTCGCGGTGCTGAGTTCGGCCGTAGTCCTCGCCGACGTGCTGGGCGTAGTGGTGCCGCTAGTACCCCCGTCGTACCCGTCATACTCGTTTTGCTGCTCTCGGTGGTATTACTCTCCGTCGTGCTGGGCGTAGTGGTGCTGCTAGTAGCGGTCGTGCTCGTCATAGCCGTTGTGCTGCTTTCGGTCGTACTGCTTGCCGACGTGCTGGGCGTAGTGGTGCCGCTGGTACCGATCGTACATACTCGTCGTACTCGTGGTGCTGCTCTCGGTCGTACTACTCTCCGCCGTGCTGGGCGTAGTGGTGCCGCTGGTACCGGTCGTATTCGTCATGCTCGTGGTGCTGCTCTCGGTCGTACTACTCTCCGACGTGCTGGGCGTAGTGGTGATGCAGGTAGCGATCGTGCTCGTCATACTCGTTTTGCTGCTTTCGTACGTGGGGATACTTTTTTGATTCGCGGCCCGCAAGGAAAAATCCAGAGGGCGGTGTGAACGAGGCTGGGACACAGCGCACGGGAAGGCAGATAATTAACGGCGCAACAGTACGTGGGGATACGCGAAGCGTCAAGAATTTGTTAATCTCTTCTTCTTCCTCGTTTTCGCCTCTTCCTCCTTGTTTTTTCCTTTGTACGGAAACTGCCTGGGCAATAGTTGTCACGGGTGACTCTTGGTGCCGTTTTGTTGGTTTCAAGATTATCTGACACAGGCCAGGGTTCTCTGCACGCGTTTGTTTATTGCATGTCGGCTTGTGTGGCGTGCCGGGTTTGCTTGGTGACTCTCTGATTCGCGGTCATCTGCTGTGTGATTTTTTGTCATGTGGCTCGCCATGCGAACGGCGAGCATCGAAACATGCGGATGCCGTGGTCCTCGTTTTGAAGACGCAGCGCCCCGCGTTCTCCTCCTCCTCTCCTCCTCCCCCTCCTCCCTCCTACAATGCGTGCCTCTGCCCTCCGCATGTCCATTTCGGCACTCTGCCCTCCGCATGCCCTTATCGTCACACCCCTCACTTGTTTCGTGGCCCCATAGGGAGGTCCACCCAAGGCCCCAGTGGCCGCGTTCACATGCGTCCACCCAGCCCACCGCATACCCATTTCGGCACACCCCTCACACGGTTCATGGCCCCATGGGGACTCCACACAAGGCCCCAATGGCTGCGTTCACATGCGTCCACCCCGCCCACCGCATACCGATTTCGGCGCACTCTCACACGGTTCGTGGCCCCATAGAAAGTTCCACCCAAGGCCCCAGAGCCCTCACACGGTTCGTGGCCCCATAGGAAGCTCCACCCAAGGCCCCAGTGGCCGCGCTCACATGCGTCCATCCCGCCCACCGCATGCCCATTTCGGCACACCCTTCAAACGGTTCGGGGCCCCATAGGGAGGTCCACCCAAGGCGCCACTGGCCGTGTTCACATGCGTCCATCCCCCACCGCCCACCGCATAGGGAGCCCATGTTCGGCACACCCATGCCCATTTCGGCACACCTCACACGGTTCGTGGCCCCATAGGGAGCTCCACCCAGGGTTCCCCATAGTTGGCCGCGTTCACGTGCGTCCATCCCGCCCACCGCATGCCCATATCTGGGCAAACCCCTCAGACGGTTCGTGGCCGCATAGGGAGCTCCACCCAAGGCCCCACTGGCCGCGTTCACGTGCGTCCACCCCGCCCACCGCATGCCCATGTCGGCACACCCCTCACCTCACACGGTTCGTGGCCCCATAGGGAGCTCCACCCAGGTCCCCAGTTGCCGCGTTCACATGCGTCCATCCCGCCCACCGCATGCCCATATTGGCAAACCCCTCAGACGGTTCGTGGCCGCATAGGGAGCTCCACCCAAGGCCCCACTGGCCGCGTTCACGTGCGTCCACCCCGCCCACCGCATGCCCATGTCGGCACACCCGTCCCACGGTTCGTGGCCCCATAGGGAGCTCCACCCAAGGCCCAAGAGGCTGCGTTCACAT
This sequence comes from Prorocentrum cordatum, assembly GCA_963575745.1. Taxonomy (NCBI): domain Eukaryota; class Dinophyceae; order Prorocentrales; family Prorocentraceae; genus Prorocentrum; species Prorocentrum cordatum. The sequence continues at coordinate 751,658 of CAUYUJ010015571.1, read as the reverse complement.
GCGTCCATCCCGCCCACCGCATTCCCATTTCGGCACACCCTTCACACGGTTCGTGGCCCCATGGGGAGCTCCACCCAAGGCGCCAGTGGCCGCGTTCATATGCGTCCACCCCGCCAAGTACAGCGTTTCGTTGCCCCATCTGGGGGCTCCACAGAAGGCCCCAATTGCACGGCCCGCATGCGTCTGCACAACCGACTACAGCGCGTCGTGGCCCCACGGGGAGCTCCACCGAAGGCCCCAGTGGGACCACCCGCAGCCGTCCCCCCCACCCATCAGCGCACGCCCCATCACGCGTTGCGTGGCCCACCGGAAGCGGCACCCACAACGCGTCTCTCACAATTACATATGGTTGGGTCCTTCGCCAGGATAATTTGTTGGCGTCGCTCACCGTATTGGCGGGTAGCCGAGCGATCCCTGTGATGTAGCAGCAGGCATATTATTTGAGCACCCCTGATTCATACTGCGGAGATGCGTCTGGCGATGCGCTCGACTGATTTTCGTCAACGCCTGTATTCCGAGGGCACATGGTTACCGCTATGTCGCAAGCATAGCACTCGAGCGCCCCAAGGGGGGTCGCCGGGTGGTATTGCACTTGCCCGTTCGCGCCGAGATTGTGAGGATGCCTGGATGGCGCCCGATCGAGCTTACTAGATATTCATGCAGTTCTTTTGGTCGAGTGAGTTTACCTCAAGTAGCAAAGAACAGGACCATCGTTTCTCGAGGCCGCTTATGGCTGCAGGCCCGATCGCTGGCGCATCAGATGTATTATTGGGGCACTCGGTCACTGCAGAGCAGGCAATTTGGGAGCAACTCAGTGTCTCGGAGGCCAAGCGTCAGACCAGCAGGTCCCCCAAAATTCGTCGATGCGATAGGACTTGATGGATTGGAACTTCGGTGTAACTTCTTGGAGTTCCCGAGAAAGATTACCGGTTGAGTCAATCGGCGTACCGAGGCACCAGGTTTCCTATGATTGCAGGGATGGTGCGCAGCCAGTTTTTCGCGAAGTTCTGGGTCGTGGCAGGATGCTTCAGAGCAACATCACATGTTAGGGTTTACGTCTTCCCCACCATCGACTCTTGCACTATCTCCGCCCAGCTAGCCAGCTCTCATGGAGGCGTGTCGCAGGTTCGCTTTCGGCAGCCCGCATGGTGCTAAAGTTAGTGGGCTGGAGCATTGGCAGCTCCGTCAACCCCACACACGGCATGCCCCTCAGGAAGTAGATATCATGCGCAGCATCGAGTGTGGTGCATATCACGATGCCGTCGCCGCTTCGCCCCGCCTGTCCCGCTACACGTGATTCGAGAGGGGTTGCATCAAGTCGCCCACCCGCGGAGCTCTATGGGCCAAAGACTTTGCGAGCCAGCTAGGCTATACCTTGCCATCGGCTTAGTGCGTTCCCTGTGACCCCTTTCGCGAAATCATTTTGCACCGGCTCTGGGAATGCCAAGCCATTGAGCAGGAGCGTTCCGATTTGGTCGGCGCTCAGTTCGAGATCGCTGCCGCGGCGGTCGATCACGAAAGCACTAATGATAAGGATTTGCTGCTTTTCACTGCGGGCATTTGTTCGCACCCAGGAGATGGTCTTTCTCGCCCAAGGCGCAACGAGGTATCGGCATCCGCGGTCCAGGTCCTGGACTTAGCTTTGTGTAGGCCGATATGGTATCTATTATAGGCTGGGCATCGTGGGTATCTGTAACTATAGACTCACAGGCTCGTGTGTAGATGTTGGTGCAAGGCCCCGTGTGGGGCCCCACGTCGCAGACCCTGCTGGAGAGTTTCGAGCCCTGGCCATGTAGGCCTTTACGTCGGTTGGGCTCGCCAGGAATTTTTCTGCTTGCCAGATAGTGTATTCAAGCTTCGGCTGAAAGGTCAAGTTTGTTTTGCACGAGGGGATGTATTTAGGTACGGTGATGTCAGCAGCCTCGCCCCACTTGGCGAACTTACACAACGTACAGGCGCATTTGATTGATAGTCCAGATCTTTCATACGCCCAGCGTTGGGGTAAAGTACAGCCGCTGTAGCTATATACAACGTCTCGCTATTCTGCTCCCTCTGTAGTCCCTGCGGCGAAACTGCGGAATGTGAGCCACCGAATCAAAGTCGTCAAAGCAGTTTGTCTCCTCGCGGCCCGTCTGATGCCCGCTGGTCCGCGTTAGATCTCGCAGGCTGCCCAATGCTTCGTCGGTTTCCCCAGGCCAGGGCTTTTGGCTCTGCTGGAACCCAGCTCCAGTTGTGGGAACGGTTTCAACCCCACTGGAGGTGCTTCACATGCCTGAGCATCAGGAGGCAGTCGAGTTTAAGTTTAGAGAGTCCCCGAACCTCCACCCGAGGAGTCCCTGAGTGGTGCCAGAGATCATCCGTTAGATTTCTTCACGAGGTGTTTGTCTCAGTGTTCGAACGGCTTTCTTGTTTTGCGTGATTTGCAAAGCCATACCCGCTCTCGGCCTAGTGGCGCCCCTGGCTCGTCAATGCAGCCATCCCGCACGCAAAAGCGGCTGGACATACAGGATCCTGAAACGTGAACGCCCAAAGTTTACCGGTCGTTCATCTCTTCTCGTCCTCACTGTGTCCGTTGCAGCCTTCCTCGCTCAAGGATGCGTTTTGTTCGCTGGGTTCCCCGCGCCTGGCGGCGTCCAAGCCAACAGGCGGCGACGACGGCGACAGCGGCCGGCGCCAGCGCCTCCGAGGCGGGGTGGGGCCCTCCTGGTGCCGTTGCTGTCGCAAGCCCTGAGATAATTCTTTAGTCGAACAGGGAGTTTTCGCTCGGATTCGGCCCCGATCCGGCTCGAGGGATAAGTTGTGCTCATCTGGTCGTGATTTTCGATGATGTTGTATCTTCTAGCGGCGTCGGGGGCTTTCTGCTCACAGGGCGTAAAGCGAAGGGTTGAGGAGAATCAGGAAGATGATGAGGATGAGGAGTGCCAGGGTGATACGGGTGGTGAAGATCATGCTGATGGTGCTAGTGCTGGTGATGGTGATGGTGATGATGCTGATGACGATGATGATGCTGATGATGATGATACTGATGATGATGATGATGATGATGATGGTGATGGTGATGGTGATGGTGGTGGTGGTGATGGTGGTGCTGATGATGATGGTGATGATGACGATGATGATAATGCTGATGATGATGCTGATGCTGATGCTGATGCTGGTGCTGATGGTGATGGTGATTGTGATGGTGATGACGATGATGACGAGGATCATGATGGTGGTGATGATGATGATGGTGGTGGTGATGATGATGCTGATGATGATGCTGATGATGACGACGACGATGATGATGATGATGCTGCTGATGATGCTGCTGCTCATGATGATGATGATGATGCTGATGGATGGTGATGCTGATGATGCTGCTGCTGATGATGATGACGATGATGCTGATGATGACGATGACGATGATGATGATGATGATGACGATGCTGATGATGATGATTATGATGATGATGCTGATGATGATGATGATGCTCATGCTCATGATCATGCTGATAATGCTGATAATGATGATGATGATGGTGATGATGATGATGCTGTTGATGCTGATGCTGATGATGTTGATGATGATGATTGATGATGATGATGGTGGTGATGATGATGATGGTGATAATGATGATGATGATGATGATGATGATGATGATGATGATGATGTTGATGATGATGATGATGATGATGCTGATGATGATGATGATGATGATGATGATGATGATGACGACGAGGATGATGATGATGATGATGATGATGATGATGATGATGATGATGATGATGATGATGATGATGATGATGATGATGATGCTGATGATGATGATGATGATACGATGACGATGCTGATGATGGCTGTGTTAGCACGTTTCATCTCTCGTGAACCTAAGGCCGTCGCGGTGGCGCGTGTTCAGGTTGCCGTCGTTCCGCAACCGCGACTGCTCAAGTCTCTTTTTCTGGAGGGAGAGGCTCTCCACCCGACGCGCTTCGCTGGCATCGGGCTCGGCCCCCCGCTTGCAGGTCGATTCGGCGTGCTGCTCCTGGCGCGCTGGTGGCGGTTCGCGGCCCCCGCGCCGCCGCCCCCGCCCTTGGCACCGCGGGCGCCCGCGGCAGCGGCTGCCCCCTCGCCCCCGCCCCGCTTGTTCCCCGGGCCAGGCGAACGGCGGCGGGCGGCCCTCCCTGGGGGGGGAGGCCGTGTTCGGGGGCCTGTTCCTGCGGGGTGCCGAGCTGGCACGCGGGGCGGCAGCGCTCGGCGCCCCGGCGGCTCGCTGCGCCGCCGCGCGCCGCGCGCCCCTTCCTCCCGTGCTGGCGGACGAGGGCCCTGCGGCGGGCGACTCGCCAGCCTGGCGGCCGCCCCGCGCTGGAGGTCGAGCGCGCTTCTCATCATTGCGGTGGGCGAGGGGATCTGGGTTGAGTATGACGAACTTGGACCGCGGCTCGCCCACGAGCGGATCGTCTTGGGATGCTCCACCCACTCAGTGCAGCACTTCGCGGTGCTCACCCCCGAGGTCAACGTGTACGTCGAGGAGGGCGACGCCGCCAACACCGAAGTGCGCACCTGGCGGAAGGAGTGGCCTGCGGGGATCGCCCCTCGCGGGCGCGTCTATTCCGCGGGCATCAGGAGGTGCGACTTCGCGGGCGCACCAGCCGTGGCCCAGCTGGCACAGTCCTGCGTCGTCGGGGCGGCGAAGCCCGTGGAGCCCGATGGCCGTCGCGGTGCTGCTGTTGGTGCTTAGAGCGGTTGGGCTCGGGGTGCCGGGGGTACCCCCTATGCCGTCGTCGACGCTGGAGGAGGGCCTGGGCCCCTTGGCTGCGGCATCGCCGCGGGCGCGCCCGCCACCATGGGCGCCGCGGGCGCCGCGGCGGCCCCCGCTGGCGCCCCCGCCGCGCCTCCCGCCGCCGCGGCGCCCGACGCTGGCGGCGCACTCGCGGGCTTGGCCGCCCTGGTCGCTGGGCCTCCCCCTGACGGGCCAGCTCCTGCTCCCGCTGCTGCGGATCCGCCCCCGGACGGCCCACCGAGGGAGAACGCGGCGGACCTCCGCACGCTGCCGACGGCGCTCGATCTTCGGGGCCAGCGGCATCTCGAGTATCGGGACAGCGTGCACCTCCTGCGGCCGACGGCCTTCGCGGACTGGCCCGTCCCAGGGCCCACCGCCTACCACTGGGCGGCGGCGTACCAGGTGGAGGATGGGCGGTCTCCTCCGGGCCATCCCCTTGCCTGGAAGGCTAGCCTGGGCGCTGGCGTCCTCCCCGACGACCCCTTCGTCTATATGCTTTTTCGGGTGCTCCAAGATCAGGCAGGTGGCACAGTCGTACAACCAGATCGACGGCTCCAACGGTGCACGCCTGGAGCTCGTGGCGCGGCAGCTGCTGCTGTACGAGGAGCGGTGCAAGGATAAGCTCGTCAGCTCGCACTCGCCAGGACCTGGGGGGCACGAACTGTTCTTCTTCACGGGGAGGCAATCCACGCGCGGGGCCATGGCGCCGCGCCCGCCCCCTCTGACTCGATCGCCGAGCAGCTGGCCGCCCAGTCTGCCATTGCAAAGGAGCGCCGCAAGGCGCGCGAGGAGCGGCAGCTGCTCCACCCGCCCGCTGGCGCCCGCGGGGCGGGCCAGAGCGGCGGTGGCGCGAAGGGGGCCGAGAGCTAGCCTCCTTCCCCTCGCAGACCTGCTGCGGCCACCGGGGCCTTAGCTCCCCCGGAGGGCCCCCCTTTCAGCCGCTCGCTCCTGCCGTCGTGGTCCCCGCGCCATGGCGGTCAGTCGACAGCGAAACGTCTTTCCTCTTCCTCATCTGTCTCCTGGTGATCACCCGCATGCTGGCAGGGGCGGTCCTTGCCCGACGCGGCTCGCCTGGGCCAACGACGGCATCGACGCGCTCCACTGGCTGGGTGGTGGCGGCTCGCCGCCAGTCCGCAAGTTGCCTTCAATTTTGCAGCGGAAGTCGCTCGACTACATCGCTGACCAGTATGTCAAGTTCGGCGGCCCGCCGCCTGACATATGCTCCAGTTGCCCGCTCTACGCTGCGGGGCGCGGCGACATGGTGTCCTATAGCAAGGGCCTTGTGTCCTGGCCTTCGGGCGGCTCCGCGCCCGTCGCGTTGGAGTCCGCGCTCTTGGGGGCTGACCGTTTGTGGCTGCAGGACCGGAAGGCCCGCGTGCTTCGCCCGCCTGCGGAGGCGGCAGCGTTGCGTCGCGACCTCGGCCTCGCTCAACCTTGCATCGATCCTAAGCTGCGGCATCCCGGCACCTACGGCGAGTTCATTGCCGAGCTGCTGGCCCGCGGGATGCCGCGTGCGCCCCCCGCCCGCGGCCGCCGCGGCCTCCTCGGGGTGTTCGTCGTCGCCGAGAAACTTGGGCAGCAGCGGCTGGTGTTCGACACCCGCATCAGCAATGCTCGCTTCAAGCCGCCCCCCTGCGCCGAGCTGCCTAGCGGCGGCGCGCTCGCCCGCGTGGAGACGCAGCGCAGCGGCGACGCGTGGTTTAGTAGCGGGGACATCTCGAACGCTTTCTACGCGATGCGCGTCCCGGAGGGCATCTGCGAGTATTTCTCGCTCCCGCCCGTTCGGGCAGGGCTGGCTGGAGTTTCTCATTTTGACGGGGTGCCACTTCACGCGTCCGAGTGGCTGCTTCCCGAGCTCACCGTCTTGCCGATGGGCTGGTCCTGGGCCTTGCACCTCTGCCAATGCGTCTCCGGGGCGTCGCTGGCGCGCGCGAGGATCGCGCCCGAGCAGCAGGTCCGCGACCGCAGCCTTGGCGTCCGTCTCGGACCCCGACGCCCCGCCGCTGGCGCAGCCTACGTCGACAACCTGGTCGCAGGGTGTCAGCGGGCCAAGGTGCAGGCGGCGGCGGGGAAGGTCGAGCAGCAGCTCTCGTCGCTCGGGTTCGTGGTCCACGAGCAAGTCGACGCCGCGCGCCAGGCGAGCCTCGTCGGCCTCGACCTTGACGGGCGCGAGCACACGGCGCGGGTGCCGGCTAGGCGGGTTTGGCGTCTGCGCTATGCCATCGATGAGCTCCCAAGGTGCGCGGTGCCATCGTCGAGATCGTCGTCGGGCACTGCGCGTGGGCCATGCTTCTCAAGCGCTGTTCGCTCGCCATCTTCGACAGCGTGTGCGCCTTAATCAGGCCGCGCAAGACGAGAAGCCCCCCTGTGGCCCTCGGTCCGCCGCGAGCTCTGGCAGGTCCGATCCTTGCCCCCGCTCTTCGCGGTGCTCACCGACGCCTCGTGGCACGACGAGATCACTGCCAGCGACGCCTCAGGCTGGGGCTGCGGGGTGCGCCGCCGCCGCTGCGACCCCGAGGCCGCCGCCCAGATTGGCCGCGCGGCCGAGCGGTGGAGGCGCCTCTTCGAGGAGTCCGCGCGGGCCCGCGAGCACGCGCTTGGGGCTGCCGCTGCGGCCGCAGCGCTACGGGGCCCTGGGCGGCTGCCCTCCGACGAGGCCAAGAACTGGGGCAAGTCCTTTGGCGAGGTCGACCCCAATTTGCTCGCGGGCGAGGCCTGGGCGGTCACGCACTCTTGCGCCTGGCGGGACTCCTTCGACATCCACCGCGCGGAGGGCCTCGCCCTTGGCTCGGCGCTCCGCCATCAGCTCAGGTCATCCTCAGCCTTCGGCCGCAGGATCGTCTGCCTCGTGGACAACATGTCGCTCGCCCTGGCGATCGGGAAGGGCGAGGTGCCTCTTCCCAGCAGCGGAGCGTTCTCCGTGAGATCTGTGCGCTCTCGCTGGGGTGCAAGCTGCACGTCGTCGCCCGATGGATTCCGAGCGAGCTCAACCCTTCAGATGGGCCGTCCCGCGGGCTGCCCTACATCAAGGCGATCGAGTCCGAGGTGGCTGCTGGGCTTGGTTCTCGTCTGTTTCCTGACGCGCACCCTGGCGAGGGAGCTCCCGCGGGCGGCCAAGCCGTCCCCGGGTCGAGCGGTCGATATCCTGTCCGTCCTCCAGGAGTATGGCTCCGGCATCCTCATGGCGCCGGCGCCGGCGGCTGCGGCGGCCCGTCGGCGCGAGGCCCTCCGTGGCTCGCTGGGGATGGGCTTCGCGTACCTCGAGCATTGGTCCGTCGACAGGCCCACGCTTGCCGACCACCAGAGGCCCGGCTCGGCGTTCATCCAATGGCGCTGCGAGCTCCACCTGGTCTGGAGCGTGTGGCAACAGCTCGACTCGATCGTGGTGATGTACATCGACCTCGTCTACTGTCAGGGCCACAGCGGGGACAATGCCTCTCGCCTCCTTGCCGTGGTGAAGTTCTCCCTGCCGCCGATCGGGCTTTGGGGCGTCCAGCTTCTCTGCCGTGCCGCGCGCGCCCCGGCGGGCTGGGGCATGGGCGTCCAGCGGCGGATGCGCATGCCGCTGCCGTGGCTGTGGGCGGCGGCGCTGGCGGGGGTGATGTGGCAGCACGGGCGGCTGGAGCAGGCCCTTGCCATGATCCTGTGCTTCGCCTGCTACCTGCGCCCGTCGGGAGCCCGCCTCCTCACCGCGATGCAGACCGCCCCCCCCGTCGCGGCGGTCGCCGGGGGCTCGGGGCTCGCAGCGCTGCTGCTGCATCCAGGCGAGTTGGGCCGGTCGGGGGAAGCAAACTCACTGGGCATGAGCATGAAGGAGCCCGCCTGCTTGCTCGGCCTGAACGACTTCCCAGTTCCAGCGCGCGCGGTCGGCCACGAGGGAGCTTCCGACGACCTCTTCTCCAAGAGGCGCCAGTCCCTCGTGGTGCACAGGTGGGGCGACTGGGCGTCGGACCGCAGCTTCAAGCGGCGCGCCAAGCACCCCCGCATCGTCACAGAGTTGCGGCGGCTGGGCCCGCGGATCATCGCCTACGGCCTGGCGACGGGCGCCGCCCCCGCCCGCGTCTTCCTGAGGGGGCGCGGCGTGCCCGTGCCCAGCCTGGCCTTGCGCGGGCAGCAGAGCTCGCCGCCGACAGCGGGGGGGGGCCTTCGAATGTAGCCATGCGCCGCCACCTGCTCCGCGAGCTTCGCCACAGCTTCAAGCGTCAGAAGGGCGCCCCTCGCACGGCTGTCTTAGAGCCGTTCGCTGGTGCAGGCCGTCTCTCGGCAGCGCTGCGGCGCAAGAACATCGCCGCGCTGCCCGTGGACTTCGCTTCAAAACCGTGGTTCGATCTCGACCTGCCTGTCGTCCGTCAGACGCTCAGAGGGTGGATTCGCGGGGGCGTTTGCGCTGCCGTTTGGATTGCCCTGCCGTGCAGTTCGCGGGGCCAGGCCCGTCGCGGGCCGCCTGGGTCCTCTTGGTGCTCGACGCGGTCTCGTGAGCACGTCTGGGGCCTCCCGGGTCTTACGGGCAGGCCTCGCGCGGCCGTGGAGCTGGGCAACCACCAGCTGAGGTTCGTTTTGGGCCTCATCTCAGTCTGCCGCGCTCGGGGGGCGCCCGTGCTGCTTGAGAATCTTGGGATGTCGTGGATGTGGCGGACTCCAGGTCTTCAGCGGCTACTTGAGGCTCCCGACGTGGCGGTCCACGACCTAGACGTGTGCTCGTTCGGCACCCGCCGGCGAAAATACACGAGAGTGGCCTGCTGGGCCCGCCATCGACCTGAGACCGCCGTGGTGACTCGCTGTAGCTGTAGGAACGGTTTCTGCTCTCTTTCGGGGAAGCGCCACATCATCCTCTCTGGCCTCGACCCCATTTCAGGGCTCCTCTGGGCCCGCCTCGCCGAAGCGTGCCCTTTGAAGTTTTGTAGCTTTTTCGCTGATTATATCGCGAGGATGTCTGGTTTCCAAGGGTTTAAACGTTTGTTTTCCTTGGCATGTCCTATTCCCAGCAAGTTTAATTCACTCTAGCTTGTTAATGCTTCTCTCGGCGTCGTGTTCGCCGCCACTTCTCCTCTCGGGCTCGGGCCTCCTCCTCGCTGGTGTGTTGGTGCTTTGGTTCCTGGTCTCCCTCCTCCTCCTCCTCCTGTCTATCTGCGTCGCTCGCTCGTTGCCGCGCCCTTCGGTGGAATCGCCCGGGACGCCCGCTACGCAGAAATCGTGGGTGGCCTGGGGTGGTGCTGGAGATGGCTGTGTTTGCGCGTTTCATTTCTCGTGAACCGAAGGCCGTCGCGGTGGCGCGTGTTCAGATTGCCGTCGTTCCGCAACCGCGACTGCTCAAGTCTCTTTTTCTGGCCCGCCCTCCTCTCCCTTTTCTCTCCTCTTCTCGCCTCCTCGGTGGTGTGTTGGTGCTTTGGTCCCTGGTCTCCCTCCTTCTCCCCCTCCTGTCTGTCTGCGTCGCTCGCTCGTTGCCGCGCCCTTCGGTGGAATGGCCCGGGGCGCCCGCTACGCAGAAATCGTGGGTGGCCTGGGGTGGTGCTGGAGATGATGATGATGATGATCCTGCTGCTGCTGCTGATGATGATGATGCTGTTGGTGATGATGATGATGAGGATGAGGATGATGATGACGACGATGGCGGTGATGACGATGGTGATGATGATGATGAAGACGGTAGGGTACGACCACAACGGTCTGGGGGCGGTGCTCGGCGCAGCCGTTATACACTATCTCGCACACCCACGGGGCCCTCGGGCCTCGCCAAGGAGGAGGGAGGGGAAGGGGCGCATTGTCGCGCCACTCAACGGCTCGGGCCTCCCGCCTCCGAGCGGCGCTCCCGAGAACGGTTGCGCTAGCGTTTCAGCGGCTCGGCGCGGCCGCCCCCCCAGCACTGCGCCCGCGCCGCCCCGCGTGAGGTGCCGTCCCAGCCGCGTCCTCCTCAGCGCGGCGGCCGGGCGGGCACTGGCCCCGCCCGCGCGCGGGCTGCGGGGCGCGGCCGCGCGGGCGCCGTCCGCGTAGCAGCCGCAGACCGCGCAGTAGACGAGGCGGCGGGGCAGCCGCCGATCGTCCAGAGGCGGTGCGGCTCGTCGAAGCTCACGTGCCGCCAGCGTGGGAGTGCGCCCTTAGCCGCGGCGCCTGCCGCTCCGCCGCTCTCCTCCGCATCGGCGTCGTCGTCGTCGTGCTGGGCTCCTCCGCCTCCGCGGGCTTGGGCCGCCAGTGCCGCTGCCGCCGCCGCCGCAGTGGCGGCCGCGCCCGCGCCCTCGGCGCCGCGGCGGCTCGTGCTCGCGGGGGTCCGCGCGCGGCCGCGCCGCAGGTCGGCGTCCTAACCAGGGGTTCGGCGCTTCCGCCCGTCCGATTGCAACGCATGCGGCCCGCCCGCGGCGCTCCCCGCCGCGGCGGCCGCTGGCCCGCCTGGGACGGGCGCGCCGCCCGAGCGGCTTGCGCAGGCGTCGCAGAGCCAGCGTGCGCGCGTCCGAGACCGCAGCGCCGTGCGCGACGCATGGCCAGCGCCTGCAGCCTGGCCCGCCGTCGTTGCAACGCGCGGCGCCCCGCCGCCCGCAGCTGCGCGCGCAGCAGGTGGACTCCCCTGCGCCCGCGCCCGCGCCGTCGGCCGCCATGGGGGCGGTGCTTCCCAGCTGCAGCTGCAGCGCCTCGCCGAGCCAGCGGGCCGCTGCCGCCGCGATCGCGTCGGCCAGCTCGATGCGCTCCACTGCCGCCTCGTTCGCGGGGTGGAGATCCGCGCCCTTCTTGGCGAAGCTGTCCGCGGCGCGGTTCCCCTCGTAGTCGTCGGTCCTTGCGTGGCCGTCGTGGGCGGAGCGGAGGGCGGCGCGCCCCTTCACCTTGGCGGCGCGCGCGCACTGCTGGCAGCCGAAATTGCCCACGGCCTGCCAGAACTCGCGCCGCGCCTTCATGCGCGGGCGGCCCCATGAGCGGCACCATGCCTTTCCCGCGGCAAAGCCCGTCGCGAGCAGCTGGCAGTCCGTCCTGATCTCGAGGGCTCCGTCCGCGCCTGGTAGGCCCCAGCGCAGGGCGCGGGCGGGGGCCAGGATCTCGCCCGCGTTCGCGTCCTGCGGCAGGCGGGCAGGGGCGCGTCCCCAGGTGCCGTGCGCCGCGCCGCGGGCCTGCAGTGCAGCGAGCCCCCAGCCAGCGCGTGCCTCGGGCGACCCCGCCTTGCCACGCGTGGCCGAGCCGTCGGTGCACAGGACGTCGGCTCCCGCCGAGGCTGCGTGGCCGTGGCTGCTGCTCCACCGCGCCCCCTCGGTTGCCGGCGGTGGCGTGGGGGCGGCCGTCTGGTCTGGGACGAGCGCTCTCGAGTAGCGGGCTTCCTCTTTGTCGGAGGCCTTGGCCATGTCAGCGAAGGCCCGCAGCGCCTCCCCCCACGATGGTGTCGCGCTTCTCCGCTGCGAGGGCGGGGCGCCGCCAGGCGAGGTGCCGCGCCGAGCCGCAGCCGCCGCGCCCCGTTGGGCAGGCGCCCGAGCGGCGCAGCGGCGGGTCGAGGGCTGCTCGGCGGGCCGCTGGCCAGAGCCCGCCGAGCGTCGCGTTGCGGGCGCTGGGCCAGCGCGCCCGCTGCTCGGGGGTTGCCTCGGCGCCGAGCATCCGCCGTCGCAGGCCGCGGGTGGCTGCGCCGCTGGCCGCGCGCTCGAGGTTCGCGTCGCGGGCTGCGGCTCCGCGCCATAGCCACCGCTGGTGTGAGTCGCGGATGTGCATGCGGAGCGTGCGGCCGCCGATCTCCTCGAGCTGCAGCGCCGTGCCGTTGTCCGCGGCCCAGCGGTGCATCGCCGCGTAACTCCAGCCCAGTCGCTCGAGCGCGAGTAGCGCCGCAGCCGCTGGGCCGCGCCCCGCCAGCGCGCCTGGCCCCTGCTCGAGGCGGACCTGCGCGGCGCGCCGCCACGCCCACGGCATGTCGAAGGTCGTGTCGGGGTGGTCCCGCGCGAGCCCTCGGCCCCAAGCCAGGGGCGCCCGCTCGGCCTGCGAGCGCCAGGGGTCGCGCCGGGGCGCGGCGGCCAGCGCGAAGCCCACCTGCAGCGAGCGGCCCGGCGCGCTGCCGTAGGCGGGGGGCCCGGCCGCCGTTCGCCGCTGCTCGAGCTCGCTCGTGGACCAGGCCTGGGCGCAGCGGCCGCGGGCCGTCGTCGGGAGGGGGCCGCCCGCGAGCAGGCGCATGGCCGCGCTGATGGACTGGCGCCGCGCGCCCCCGACCCGTCCGAGCTGCTCGCGGGCCTCGGCGCGCCGCTTCCTCGCCGCGCCCGCCGCGGCCGAGCCGCCGAGGCAGAAGTCCACGCCCAGGTTATTCGTGGCCTTCGCTGGCTTGGCGCTCGGGGTGCCAGCCTTCAACGCCGCCTGGACTTCGTCGCGCGCCAGCGGGTCGGTCGCCATCGCCTCCGTCTTGGCCCCAGAAATTTTGCAGCCGAGCGCGGCCGGGCCCGCGGCCACTGCGAGCCCAGCCTCCGCCAGGTGCCTCGCGATCTGCCGCGGGGCGCGCCCGTGGCGGGCCACGGTGGCGTCGTCGTAGAAAATGTACATGCTGGGTTTCAGGTCGCCGTCGCTGCAGGCGCCGCACTCCTCGGAGTGCGCCTTTGCCACTGGCGGCGTCGTCGCCCCCAGGATCCCCCCCGCGCGCGGGCGGCGGGGGCGGGCGGCGGAGGCGGGCGGCGGAGGCGGCGTGGGCAGGGTGTGTCTCGGTGCGCCCGCCACTGGCCCGAACGGGTGGCTTGGCGGGGGGCCCCCCGCCGTCGCTTCGCGAAATCCGCCGGGCCCGGGCGCGAGCCTGTGGCTCTTCCGCGAGCCCCAGGCGCGGCGCGTGGCGTCGCCGCGTTTTGCCGTTTGCGGTTCGGCCAGTTTCTGCTCGGCGCCGCGCCTTGCCCCGCGCGCGTCGTCCTCGCGATTCCGCCGCGCGCCCGTTGCTCGCGAACTCCGCGCGCCCGCCGCTGGCCCGAGGGGGCGGGGGCGCCCCCGCCCTCGCCTCGCGAGCCCCGCCGGCCCAGGGCCCGCGGGCGCCCTCCATTCCCATGCGTCGCGCGTGCGTCGCTTGGTTTTGTCGCTCTTGGCTCGGGAATGTCCTCGCTGGCGCAGAGACCCCCCCGCGCGTTTCGCGCGCGCAATTATGCCCCGCGCGTTCGGGCGCGGTGTCCAGCCGCCCGCCGCTTGCCTGGGCGGGTAGTCTGGCAGGGGTCCCTTTTCTGCGATCGCCGTGCGATTCCGCGCCGTCCGCGCAGTCTCTGGATTCCCGCCGCTTCCGGGCGCCGCGCGAGCGTTGCCGCGCACGGCCGTCTTCGGTTTGGCCGGGGGGGGGATTGCGGAGAGGGCTTCTTCGACTTGCGCTTCTCGGCGGTGGCCAGAATCGGCGGCGGCGCCCGCCGGCAGCGAGCCCCGGGGTTCGATCCAGCGCGCCGCCGACGTCGATTCGACCCCGCCGTGCCTTGCCGGGAAGGTGGGGGGCGAAGCGGGGGGCCCGACTGCGAAGCAGGATGAGGGTGGTTTCCGGGCGGGGATCGAGGGGGGAAAAGGGGGGGGGGCCCAGGGGCGGCAGAAGCGGGGGGCGAGGCCGCGGCGACGCGCCGTAGCCGATGCGCGGCGGATTTGCGTCGCGGTCTCCCAGGGGAGGCATTCCCCGCGCATCGGGAAACGGTTTGTCGGCAGCGGTCCGCGCGACGCTGCGACGGAGCAAGTTTTTGGGCGAGTCCGTTCTGCGCGCGGGTCAGAGCTGAGTCGTTCTTGAAGCGCGGCGCGCCGTAGAACTGAGTCCGATCGCGCGGGCTCCGCCAGTTTCTGGGTAAGAAGACGACCGATAAACATTGGCGGGTTTTGCTCGACCACGAGGTTGAACTGAATCTTCGAGCCCGTCGTCTGGCAGCCTCTCCAGTTCCATCGGAGATGGCTGGTCAGCTCTGATGCCCGCTCGAGCCGCCGCTGCGCCCTGCGCCGCTGCCGCCTGCGCAGCCGTGGCCGCGGCGAGCTTGGCCGCCGAGATCATCGCCGCCTCAGCTGCGATCTCCTCGGCCGATGGCCCCGCCGCCCCCGGTGGCGTTTCGGGCCCCGGGGCACCCCTTCGCCCCATGCAGCGTCGCCCGCGGCACTGGCGCTAGGCGCCGCCTTGGTTGCCGCGTGCCTATCCTTCGCCATGCGCTCCGTGATCGACTGCTGGATGGCGGGCGCCTCGTTCTTCCGCTCCGTGATTTCCTCCGACCTCTGCGCCGAAGTGTTCTTGGCCCTGCGCAGCTCGTCTTCCGGGGTCTTGGGCTTGGCGAGCTCCGTCTGGTTGCAGTCCAGCTCCCTCGGCTCCTGAAAGATTGTGAGGTCCCAGTGCAACTCGATGGGCTCCCTGTCCTTATCCGTGTTATTGGCGGCTTTGCTCTGACTGGCTCCCGCGCCGCTCTGGCCCCGCGCAGCCTCGCTGAGCACCTGCGCTGCCAGCCGCCGACTGATTTCGGCCTCGGCCAGATACTTGGCCATCTCCTGTTCTTTCACCTCGCCCCTGCGGAGGTTTTCCCTGCGCCGCGCGACCTGACTCGCGGTCTGGTCGTGCTTGGCGATTGCGCCCCTCCGCGCCCCCGCTGTCTTCTTCACGGCGTCCCCCGCCGAAGTGGCTGCAGAGGGGGGATGCCGGCTTGGCCGCCGTAGCAGCCCGCGTCGCCTCGTTCGCAAACACCTTTTTCGCCGCGGGGTCGGCGGTGGCCGCCAGCGCCTGGGCCAGTAATCCACTGTGGGACGTTTCCGTGGTCGGGGCCAAGCTCAGCGCCAGCTCGGTGTCCTTGACAGCGGACCCTGGCTTGGCCTTGCCTTTCGTTATGTACAGCCTGACGGGTTGGTTGCAAGTCCTGCGCTTGCAGTCGCGGGAGAGGAGTGTATCGTTATACTCATTCTTCTCGCATGTAGAGCAGGCTGGCTACGTCCTGGCAGTTGTCTGTTCATGTCGCGCCGTCGTCAAGGCGATCGACTGACCACAGGGAGCGGAAGACGCGATGGATCTCAAGTCCAACGAGACGGGAAGGTGTGGCCCAAGTACAAAAGAACATGCGAGCATTCGGGCCAATGGCTGAAAAGGGGTGGAAGATGGAGAGATGGAGTGGGGAGAGGGAGGGGGAACGGGGAAGATAATGAGACGAGGAGTAGGAGGAGCAGGAGGAGTAGGAGTAGTAGGAGGAAGACCGGGAAGAGCAGGAGGGCGAGGAGGACGAGGAGGAGGACGAGAGATGGGAGGATCGATTCGGATATAGGAGATAAGGATAAGTAGTGTAAGGGGCAAGAGGAAGGGGGCTTGTATGGTGTTGGAAAGGAGATCGTCTAAGGTATTCGGGATATGTGTCCAAGGGCACCAGGCGAGGTGGGATTATTTAA
Source organism: Prorocentrum cordatum (assembly GCA_963575745.1). Taxonomy (NCBI): domain Eukaryota; class Dinophyceae; order Prorocentrales; family Prorocentraceae; genus Prorocentrum; species Prorocentrum cordatum. The sequence continues at coordinate 735,588 of CAUYUJ010015571.1, read as the reverse complement.
TCGCTTCGCTCATGCCGCCGGCCTTGGAGCCCTCTTTAGGGCCTCTTGGGGGCCTCTTGGGGACCTCTTGGGAGTCTCTTGGGGCTCCTTGGCGGCGTTTTGGAGGCCCCCAGGGCCTCTTGGGGGGCTCTTGGGGGTAGTCGATTGCGGCTCCCCCCTCGGAGGCCACGATCCTCGTGAGGGGTGTCGAAAAATACCCTCCCCTGGAGTGGTCTGGTGGCTTCTCCCGGGCTTCTCTCGGGACCTTGCCGGGGTACTTTTCGTCCGGGGCCCCCCAGGGGCCGCTCCGCGCGCGCGAACTAGAAATATTGTTAACAAGTTACCGGAGATCTAGCACGCCTCTGGCCCGTTGGGCCGGCGAATTTCGTTCCCTTCTGCTTCTACTCCTTTGCATCTTCCATCCTCCTCGTTCACCCAGAGTCCCAACCGCAGACAATCCGCTCATCCCTTGTCGTATTTTCTCTCCTTTCCTACTCCCCCCTCCCCATCCCCAGAGATCCGCCGTCACGAAACAATTGCAACATCGTGAAACACTCGACGCGGTCCCTGGACCACATCTCTCTGCGGCATTCGTCGGGCCGGATCGATCCGTGAGGGCCCCGGGGCCCGAAACAGGGCAAAATCGCCCGTTGGGAAAAATCGACGCCATGACCTCAGGGTCGGTTGCCCAGCCCGGGCCAGGGCGGCCACCAGCCTGCCTCGAGGAGTGCTGCACGACCCCGTCAGGGGCTCCCACGATGGAGCCTCCTCGTGGACCCCCGAGTTCCTGCTCCTTCACCCTGCCGTTGGCAGGACTTTTTCATTTTGAATGAAAAAGGCGATATCGGTGCAGTTGCTCGGAGCTCCGCGCGGAGTTCCTGGGTCGGCGCTGTTGGCGACGCAGTGCCGAGGCCCGACAGTCGAAGAAGAGAAGACTGCATACATAGAAATGTTCGGAGCTCCGCGCGAATTTTTCGGATCGTCCCTGGGCTCCACTGGCGGCGCGCCAGGGAGAAGGGATCAGCGCAGATCCAAGAAATCCGCGCGGCCCTCCGAAAGGTGATATTTGTGCCGTTTTCTCTTCTGTCCACCCTGTGGCAGGACCTCGGCTGACTTAGCTGTGCCAGAGCTGTCCTTCTGGCAGGGAGCGTCGGTTGGCTCCTCCTTCGTGCCGGCCGTCGCACTCTGCCTGCTCCTCGTCAGGCGTCGGCTCCTCGTCGGGCCTCGTCGGCCAAGAGATGTAACGTCAGGCAGATGACGACGTCGGCCGACGTGCATTGTGTGACACGGTGTGAGCGCTGATGGGGTCATGCCGCGCGCGGCCAGAGAGACCGGCGAAGGGCGCAGGAGGGGGCCGCCTTTCCCGCTGCTCGAACTCGGCTCCCGGACCTCGAGGCTCGAACTGGGGCGCGTCCTCCAGGCTTTCGAAGGGAATCCAGCCGTGACGACGGGAAGCCCCACCCCCATGGGGCCCAACACAAATCGAAACGCCCATCCTCCCCCCTTCCCTGAGATCCGAGGTCACGGGAAAAATTTAGCTCCGTTAGAGATGACGACCGCAGCCTTAGACTCCAACTGTCTGCGGCACTTCTCAAGCTGGATCGATCCGTGAGTGCCCCTGGGGCCAGGCCCCGGGCGAAAACGCGCAGCGCGAACAAAAATGCGACGTGCGAGTCTCAGGGCCCCTCAGGCTACGTAGCGCCAGGCAGGATGAAGAAGGCTTGAGTAGATCCATGCAACAAGCCTGGGCAGGACGCGCGCTTGCCCCGTCATGGGCGGCGACGGGGAGAAGTCGCTGGAGCGCGACAGGCATCGTGTCGTCGAGGCGTACGATAGGGAGCGACGCAAGGCCAGGCCCGATGCGACCAGGAGAAGAACGAGGAGGAAGAGGTGGAGGAGAGGGAGGAGGATGCTGCTGCTGATGATGACGATGCTGATGATGATGCTGTTGTTGTTGATGCTTATGGTGAGGTTGAGGAGGAAAAGGAGGAGGAAGAGGAGGAGGAGGAGGATGAGGAGAAGGAGGAGTGTGAGAATGAGCATGATGATAATGATGATGCTGAGGATGCTGATGATGCTGCTGCTGATGATGTTTATGATGATGATGCTGATGACGATTATGATGCTGCTGGTAATGGTGTTGCTGTTGCCGCTGATGCTGATGATGACGATGAGCACGGAGCCATCTATGATGATGCTGCTGATGATGCTGCTAATGCTGATGCTGATGCTGATGCTGATAATGATGCCGATGAGGAGGATGAGGATGATGAGGAGGATGCTGGTGATGATGAGGATGATGTTGTTGTTGATGATTATGATGAGGATGGTTGTGGTGGTGATGATGATGATGATGACGATGACGCTGATGATGCTGCTGCTGATGTTGATGATGATGAAGCTGCTGCTGCTGCTGCTGCTGATGATGATGATGATGATGATGATGATGATAAAGCTGTCTCTGATGATGATGACCGTCATCACATGATGAGAGGAGGAGGAGGAGGCGGAGGAGGAGGATAAGGAGGCGGACGAGAAAGGAGGACGCAGAGGAGGAGGAGGCGGAGGAGGAGGACGAGAGAGACAGAGGATGATGATGCAGATGATGATGATGATGATGATGATGATGATGATGATGATGATGATGATGATGATGATGATGATGATGATGATGCAGATGATGATGATGATGATGATGATGATGCTGATGATGATGATGATGATGATGATGCTGATGCTGCTGATGATGATGATGATGATGATGGCGATGATGCTGATGAGGATGATGCCGATGATGCTGCTGATGATGCTGATGATGATGGGGAGGAGTAGGATGAGGAGGATGATGAGGACGACGACGATGATGGTGATGATGATGTTTATGATGATGATGATGATGATGATGATGATGATGATGATGATGATGATGATGATGCTGATGCTGATGATGATGATGATGCTGATGCTGATGCTGGTGCTGGTGCTGATGATGACGATGATGATGATGATGATGATGATGATGATGGTGATGGTGATGGTGATGATGATGATGATGATGATGATGATGATGATGATGATGATGATGATGGTGATGAGCAGGAGGAGAAGGAGGAGGAGCAGGAGGAGGAGAAGGGGGAAGAGAGGCTGATCTATAGACAGGTGTACCTATTCGTGGCTGTATAGATACGCAGAGAGAGGGAGAGAATAGCAGAGAGAGAGAAGAGAGAGAGAGAGAGAGAGAGAGAGAGAGAGAGAGAGAGAGAGAGAGAGAGAGAGAGAGAGAGAAGAGAGAGAGAGAGAGAGAGAGAGAGAGAGAGAGAGAGAGAGAGAGAGAGAGAGAGAGAGCGAGAGAGGGAGAATGAGAGAGGGACAAAGAGAAAGAGCCAGAAAGAGAGAGAGAGAGAGAGATCTAGAGAGAGCGAGAGAGAGGAATAGAGAGATGGAGGGAACGAGAGAGAGAGAGATATATAACGACATAGTCACATGTAAATATATACATGTATGTCTGTAAGTATGAGTGTATATATACATACAGAGCGGCATATTTATATATAAACAGAGAGAGAGAGAGGGAGAGAGAGGGAGAGAGAAAGAGAGAGAGAGAGAGAGATGCACTGGACCAGCACCCCGCACAGAGCCGGCCAACAGCTGCACGTGATGGACGAGAAGGTGGCTTGGGAGGAGAGCCTCACCTTTGTGGGCACTGTGATCGACCTCAAGGGTACATTTGGCCTGGCCGGCGATCACATACTGGGAAACTTGAGCAAACAAGGTGTTCCTCAAGTAGAGGTCAATTTCAATTTGTGACTGGATTTCGAAATCGCGCCGAATGGGGCTGCTTCCCAGGACGGTCTGGGCAGCGTTTCTCTGGAGCTCGAGCACCTGGACGCCAACGCAGAGCCATTGGAATCAGACCGCAAGCTGGAGCGCAAGGCAACAGGCCAACGGGCTGCAACTCCGCAGGGCGCCGTGGCGGTCGGTCGACCAGTGGTGGCGGTTCTTCCACAAGGTGGGGCACAGGGCGATCGACAGGTATCGCTTCAATCTCGTGCAGCAGTGCCGCCAGAGAACCCACGGTTGGGCAGGTCATGTTGCTCGGCTGCCACCAGACTAGCCTGCCGCTAGGGTTCTCCGCTGCCGCGGCATGCAGTGGTGGAGGTGGCGGCAGGCGCAGCACGCAGCCACGAGAGACAAATGGTCTGGGCCGCATCCGCAGCGCTTCAATATCCAGCGCTGGGAAGAGCAGATCTCGGAGGTCTACGGCGAAGGCTTCTCTGAGGACATCTGCGCGAACGCCGGCTGGTTCACCAGGGCGCTCGACCGGGCTGGCCGGAAGAAAGTCGGTATGATGAACTGACCCTGGGCCGGCGGCTGGCGGGGAGGTCAGAAGAAATGGGGTTGGCGCAGCCCCGCTCGGGGCTCTTGGCAGGCGTCCGAAGAAGAGAGAGGGAGCTTTATAGAAGGAGAGAAAGGGTGAGGGAGAAAGAGCGAGAGAGAGAGAGAGAGAGAGAATGAGAGAGATAATGAGAGAGAAAGACAGAGAGAAAGAGAGAGAGAGAGAGAGAGAGAACGAACAAGAGAGAGAGAGAGAGAGCGAGAGAGATGGCGGGAGTCAGGAAAGGAGCTGGAGTGGGATATACGTACGAGGCAGAGAGAGAGAGAGAGAAGGAGAGAGAGAGAGAGAGAGAGAGAGAGCGGCAGCGCGCACGAACTCGACGGCCAGTTTGTCGGGGCGACAATGGTGCACGCCCGTTACTCGCACATCTCATCGAAGCCATAAGTAACGCTGTGCCGAATGGTGGGGACACTGCCCCAAAGGTACACGCACACATCTGACGGCAGCAGCGCCAGCCTTCGCATAGACGGGCTTTTGTGGTGTTGTTGCGTTCGCTTTATGGTCAAGCCCGAAACTACAGTCGACCCAGGCTCGAGCGAACTTGAGTCCGTCCCGTGCAGGCCCAGGCGGACAGAGGCGCCAGGGCCCTGGACGCAAACGACGTGGACGGCTGGAAGTTGGAGCGGCCCCAGCTGGATTTGGCAGAGGAGGCAGCGGGTGCGTGGCAGAAGAACGACAGGATGGAAGGGCGGCGGCAGGAGAGCCTGTGCGGAGGGCATACAGGGAGGGAGGGAGGCAGGAAGGAAGAGAGGGGCGAAATACAGTAACTGGAATATTCTTCGCGCTTCGCATATCCCCACCAGCCCGTTCAGAAACGTTGCCCATGAAATTGGACGGGGAACGGGAAGAACAACACATAGTGAAACAGATCGGGCAACCAGGATGAACAGATGGATCTCTGGGAGCAACATTAGAGGGCCTCTTGGGGCCATCCCTGGGGCCCGCGGAGGAGGAGGAGGAGGAAGAGGAGGAGGAGGAAGATGAGGAGGAGGAGGAGGGGAAGGAGGAAGAGGAGGAGGAAAAGGAGGAGGAGGCGGAGGAGGAGGAGGGGGAGGAGGAGGAGGAGGAGGAGGAGGAGGAGAAGGAAGAGGAGGATGAGGAGGAGGAGGAGGAGGAGGAGGAGGAGGAGGAGGAGGAAGAGGAGGCACACCGCTTCTGGGGCGCTCTTGTGGCGCTCTGTTGGCCGTTTCCCCCCCCTCCCTCTCCCCGCTTGGGGCCCTTTTGGGGAGCCCTGTAAGGCCTCTTGTGGCTATCTTATAGGGCGTCGACCAAATGAGGGGGTTCCCGATTTCCTCCCCCCCCCGGGGCCACCAGGATCGCCTCTTGGGGCCCTCCTGGGGGCTCTCTTGTGTAAATATAGATGACAAGATCCCTCCCACCAGTACTTGATGCAAACACAAGATAGAAAGGAAATCACATATTTTATCTCTGTACCCAAACCACACGTGAGTAGGTGCGTCCACCCTCCCGCCCAGCTTGTGAGTCACAAGGGTTGCGGGCGAGAGGGATACTGCACACAGCACGAGCGAGCCAAAGCAGCAACAGCAGAGATAATTCGCATTATCATCCTAAATATCACATCCCTGCCCACCTGATTTTCACACAGGAAAATGAAACGTTGCTAAAGAATGCGTAGCACATTCTGCAGCAAGCTTCTAGAATTCAGGAATATTCTCGTCGGCTCGACCGGCAAAACCGCCGCCAGTGCACCGAGCAACAGGTATCAGGATATCACATTTTTATCTGAGCTTTTGAGATGGTGCACGCATCATCTCTTCCACCACCCATCGTCAAACCATACTTGGTCGTGAATCTCAGAGTACCTGAGCTGACTTGATGATGCTGTAGGCTATGTAGGTCTTGCTGCTCGGGTCGAGGTTGTAGCTCCTGCTCTCGTCTGCGTCCAGCTTCAGACACCGGCCCAAGCAATTGGCGTAGTGCTTGTCCTTGCTGTATATTGCTGCGAAGCTGTCGGCCTCGTAGTTGCCACTCTTGATGCGCATCTCCTCAGTGTAGTCAGCCACTGCCTCAGGAGAGCACTGTCCCCCAGGTAGATCTGCCCATCCTCTGTGATCTCGCCGGTGTAAGTCTCCACCTCGGGCTCCGCCTTCATTCGTAGTGTAGCCGTCTTTGGTTTCGCCCTCTTGCTGGGCAACTCCGTCCGGAAGAGGTTGTCGCTGCTTGATCTATCCACCTCCATCGGTTCCATGCCGAAGTCCTCGTCGTCGCTCTGCTGAGGCTGCATTATGCAGATGAACGTGATGATTCCCGCGATGATAGAGACTAACGTCACCACCGCAGGAGACATCGAAAGACAAACCCCATACACTGCGAGTGCACAGAATTGAAGCAGAAATGCAACTTGGTCAGGTATCTGGATGGTTCGCTGCGCGCCACTTCTTTCCATTGGTTAGTTGTCCGTCGCATCGTCCATGTAGAATGCTTCGACATACGCGGTCTCGTCATAAGTCTCGTCCTTCTCGTCGTAGAAGCAGTCGGCCACGTCGTTGTACGTCTCCACTGGCCAGGTAGATATCTCATCGTTCCCCTCGGTGTCGTCGTACAGCTCCTGCTTGACGTACTTGTCATCTTCGCGTTCAGGTCGTCGACCTCCTTGTTGGCTGCTACCTTCTCTGGTCCAACAAGCTTTTGTCCGCGTGTTGATGGTGCTCTGTCATCAGGCCCAAGAGTCCACAAGTTGGATATCACAATCTTTCTCGCGTAGTCTCCTGGAAGCACTTTCGTCAAGCAGTCCGCTAGCATCTGCTCGCTCTTAACCCACTTGATGCAGACCTCCGTAATTAAGTGACTGACGTAATATAGCCGCCTCTAGAGAAAGCCTCCAATCGGTCATAGAGACCTTCTCCTTGGTTATCGTGTCACACAGGCTCTTGCAGTCGGCCGCCGAAATGCATTTCACTGGGCTGGTGTCCTGCACGACTTCGGCCACGTCTATGTCTGGGTACGTCATGCCCGCTAGGGTTGACCTTGTCCAAATCAACATATCCATCGAATCTGCACATGAGTATGCCTCCACCGATAGAGTAGATCGCACCTCTTTGTGAATCTCTGAAGACTGCCACCCAATGCAGTGTACCTTGTACTTATTGCCTTGGTCCTCGTTGATCTTCTCGTCACTTAACATAATGAAGCGTCCCCGCTGCGATCTGTGCTTCGACAGGTTGTCGAAAGCACTGTCGGTCACGTTGATCACGATGGTCTTCCACAGGTTCAGGCCAGCTGTGAACTTAATCAGGAGATCGCCCCGCTTCTGGATTCTCCTGATAGCTGCATTCCCGTCTTGTAGGTCCTTCGCTGTCGGAGCTCCCAGCGTCGATGCCAATCGGGATACCTCGAAAGCCTCTTCGAAGCAAATCATCCGCACAGCCCACTGCAGTTGTCCAACCACCATTCGTAGTCCTCGATGTTCTGCAGGGGTAAGTGCACTGTCAGGTGCCTTGCTGCGCTCCCAGGAGATACGTGCAGTCTGCATAGACTTCGCGTAGGCCTCCATGGTGACGTTGATGCTGCCGTCCTTGTCCTGTTGGTAGGCCCGGCCACAGAACGTCGCCTTCGCCTTTCTCGCTTACTTGACCTCGCCGAAATCGATATCCTTCTGAAGGTATTTCATGATCTTGGCGCCCTCAGTGTCGTCGCGATTGCTGCCCATGAGGAAGTCGTCCACGTGTAGACGCATGATCCCGGTGATCGTGTTCCTCGCGTTGCGCTTGATGAAGGTCTCGGGCTCGAAGCTCAGGCCTTCCCATCCAAGCTTCACGAACGTCTCGCGCAGCGCCGCGCACCAAGCTCTTGCCGCATCGTTGGTCTCGTAGATGCTCTCGATAAGCTTCATCAGGTCGCCTGCCTTAACGCCTGGGGCGGTGCACTTCCCAAGGTTCGTTGGGATCCGAAAGTAGAGCTCGCGCGTGATCGCCTGGCCGTGTAGAAAGGCCCCCTTCACGTCTGCGGCGGCTAGGTCCAAGTTGAGCCTTGCTGCGATACTGCGCAGAAGTAGCGTCATCTGTGCTGAGACTGTAGGAGCGTCTCGGCGTAGCTTGTCGTCGAACTCTTCCTCGTAGCCTCGTCCACATAGTCTCGCCTTCGGCTCAGAGGTCGTAGGGTCCTTGTCCGTCCAGACCACCTTGGAGCTTAGGATCTTGTCCGGGTTCTATCTTCTTAACCGCTGCTCCTCATATGTGGGTTGCTGCATCGTATCTGCACCAGGTGCCCCACTCCTTCTCCACTGCACCCTGCGTCATCTTCCATTTGGGCTTGTCGCCGCCGTGCGTCTTCAGGTTGATCTCTTGATGCTTGTTGGCCCTCGTCGGCTGGGTGCGCGCCCGTTCGGCCGCGAATGCTTCAACGAGGAGTGGCGTCTCCGCCAGCTGCTTGACTGGTCCCGTTTGCCCCTTCGCACGCATGATGCTGATGGGCACGTCGTCCAGAAGGAGCACCTTGAGCGCCGCGGGATGCTCCTGGCGCTTGCTGCTTCGTTGCTGATCCGGCTGTCTTGTGCTCGATGTTGCCGTCCCTTGCTGATCTTGCGGTGCTGGTGTCGGTGCTGGTGCCGTCTCGCCTGCGTTATTGCGCTTCTCCGTGTGCCTCTGGACACTGGCAGCTACATGGAGTTGAGCTCGCTCATCGTGAGCATCGTCCTTCTTGATCTGCTTGAGCTTCAGGTCCTTCTTGATCGAGGGCTTTTCGCCACCGCGTTTCACTTCTGTGGCTGCCCCGGGTCCTCCATGATCTCGTCAGTGTTGCCACCGCTTGGAGGTCCAGGCTGTGAGGCTGCAGGTTGTTGGTCACTTCCCGGTCCATCTTCAGTTCTTCCTTCCTTTCTCGATGTGATCTCCACGATTACCGTGATCGGTTGCTGTGCCACCACGTCGTCGATGATCTGAGGGTTAGCTATCCAGTCCACCCTCGAGATGTTCTGAAGCAGGTCGCGCGTGTCCAAATTGAACACCCGCCTCCTCCCGATCTGATACCCTGGTGCCAGGTCGGGTAGTAGAGGTGCATTCCTGACGTTGTCCAGTTGCCTCAGGTCTGTCTTGCCCTGGCTGCTGGATGCCGGTGCTCCCAGGATGGTGTCCCAGGCTTGGTGTGCTCGACGTAGTCGCGTTCGTAGATCCTCCTCTGCTTGATCTTGATCAGCTGGTACTGGTTCGTACTCATCGTCAAGCCCCTGACGCATCGGCATCGCGTCATTGTCGTCTACCACATCCGATCGTCTCTGTCTGCTGTCCGTCTGCTTCGGATGCCCCGCGCCACCTTGAGCTGGTGCTGCTTCTGGTGTGTCTGGTTGTCCTTGCACTGGCTGCTGTTGTGGAACTTCTTGCTGTCCAGGTAGCTGCCGATGCGATTATTGCTGCCATTCTGGAGGCTGCTGACCTTGATGTTGATCTGGCGTTTGATCATGTGGTTGATCTGGCAGCTGATCATCTTGTGCTGGATTATATTGATGTCCTCGAAGGCCTATGAAACCTCTCTGTCCAGCTCGCGATCGGGCTGACCCGCCGTCTGAGAACAAGTCGGTGAACTGCATGGTCGTCACCTCGTGCTCAGTCGCTTTTCGCAATTAGATTTGGCGAGCTCAGAATCGGGATCCGATTGTGAATCAGCCAGTAGCCATGCTCGTCCATGCCCAGGCACCGGGCAGGTCTATGCCATCGAGCATGTAAATTGCTCTTTCGATTTTCCGATCGCCAGAACATCAATAGATCACCGTGCTGGAAGTGCCCTGGCTGGGGCCTTGTCCTTGCCAGAACTGTCCGCCTCAACGCAGATGAGTTGGCTTCCTTGAAAAAGGACTCCGAGCATATCTGCTGAAGGTGTAGTCGATTCCAGAACGCTGTCCTTTCAGCTACCCTGGAAACTACTGCTGGGTCGCTGTCGGGATTCGCCAAACTCGCAGGTTGTCGATGCCCAGCTCCCAGTGCCCACTGCTGCGGTGAAAAGCCCGCCGCGCTGACTACTTGGTTGCACGCGCTGGCCATGCCTCGTGCTGCAGCTGCAACTGAGTCCTGGCCGCGAATATCTCCAGCATTGAAGACACTCGTCGCCATCTCCTTTAGGTAACGTATCTTCCTCTCGACCTTGCCCGTCTGCCAGTGAGCTTCTGGCGCCGCGTTGTTGATGGCCAGGCCTGGGTCGTTGCACAGCGTCTCGAACTGACCCGTGAAGGTAGAGTCCTCGTCCCCCCCCACTACGGTAGGGGTCCGGCCCAGGTCAGCCATCCAAGCTCGAAGGCCTTCTTAGCTAACTCTGCCGTCGGTCTTGATCCAGGACAGGTGTAGATGGCCACTGTAAAGTCCGATGCAATACCCACGATCACTAGCACCGCGTGCATTTTCTTGTCAATATCTGGTATGATCATGAAATCCACGCCAAGGGCCTCGTTAAAGTCCCCAACCTTGGGCTGAGCTGCTGTAGGTCTGGCTGCCGTCCGAGCCTGCTCCTCGCGCGTCGTGCATCTGAAGAGTCGAGCTGCTTGCACCGCTCGTCGACTAGCTCCACCGTGCTGTAAGTACCGTACCAATGACTCATTGTAGGGTCCATGTGAATGGCTCTCGTGTATCTTCTTGATAGCTGCTCGCATAAACGGTGGTACCGCCGTCCATTCCGCCATCTCGATGTTCTCGCCGTGCTTGCTGAAGATCGTCGCTGCACTCGCGTGCATGGGTGCCTCCGCCTCTGCAGAATTGGCCTCGATCTTGTCAAGCCCGATGCCATCGAAGTTGTTGGCGTACCTGGCGTAACCACCATGCGGCTTCTCAAGGTCCCGCTGATCCTCGGTGCCGTCAATGATCGTCATAGCCAGGCCATCCGTCCAGTTGCCAAGACTTGATGCTGTTCCCTTCGGCCTGTTGATCACGCTCGTGTGCTCGTGCATGTTGTCACACCTGATGTTGTTGAGCTTTGCGCCTAGCATGATGACCGTAGTTAGGAACCGCGTCGGCTTCTTGACGGGGCCGCCCATGAAATCCACAAGGTTGCTGCCCTCGGCGCACTGGTGCATCATCGCGGCCACGAGCTCTGGGCCTAGCCACGGCATGATCTTCCAGGCCTTCGATGCCAGCGGGTCATCCAGTAGCATGCGTGCTCCTCGACGCTTGCCGTTGAGCCAGATCTGCTTGACGAACCGCAGGTGCTTCATGCCAACTGCCAGCTTCATCTTCCTCGTCTTCTTCGGAAACATGTGCGATCTGTTCGTGAACGGGTCGCATGGAACATCCGCGGTAGACATGTAGGGGTCGCCCTCGTCCAGCTGCTTCAGCACTTCCCGCTGTGGCTTGATGTCCAGTAGGTCGTCCCCGTATCAGGATGTCCGTCGGTCTTGTAGTAGGGTGCCGCCGCTGCTGAGCTTCCGATGTGGCCGCCATGCCGCCCGCATAGAGCTCGCAAATGGTAGGCCGCTTCTCATATGTGCCCGCTTTTTGCGTTTCCACGACCTGCTGGCACTGGTCCAGCTTGTCTTGTACATCCTTCTCCCACGTCTCGATCTGCTTCCTCTGCTTTCCTCGTGGGATGTCCCTGTCTATCTCTTGCAACTCCGCGTTCCAGATGTCGATCTCATCTGTCGCGACTGATTGTATTGTCTAGGCCGTCTCTTTCTTCGGCCATTCCTTGAGTGAGATCGTTCGGTGCCCCTTTCTCGGTCTTGTTGAGTTGCGCTCCGTACTTGTTGATTGCCTTGAAGTCCGCCTTCTCTTCCTTCACGTATAGCGCTGTGTCGAGCTCCTCCAAGATTCACGTCGGCTCTTGCAAGTCCAGCTGTCACTTCCTGCTCACCTTCTGCCATGCCCGGGGCGCTATCGTTCGCGCCTCGGATGCGCATGGGCCCTGCTGTCCTCCGCATAGCCGCCCAATGCTAATGAACCTGCGCATCCTCGTAGGCGCGCCGTGTCCAGTACAGCATGTCCATCTGGAACAGGTCCTTTCCTTACCGCGCAGGCCTCGGTCTCCTCCAGCTCGTCGTAGTTCACCTGCAGCCCAGATGATGGTGCACGATCCCGTGTAGGCCTGTAGTCCGCGTCTGTCCTGCGTTCCGTCCACAGCCATGTCGGTCGCACTCCATGAGGTAGGCGCTCGCAGGTGCTCCTTACGATGTCTCGTAGTTCCGGGGTGCTGTCCCAGGATGCTCGGCACAGATCGTACGCCAAGTTCCTGAGCCCTTGTGGTGCCATCTCCATCGTGATGTGCATGAGCTGGTGGATCCGGTGTAGTGCCCAGTCCCCGCGCCACTCCATGTAGTCCCGGTAGGCTGCGTCCAAGTCCTCGCAGCTGACCCGTAATTTCGTGATCTGTATTGCTTTTTGACCTTCTGTAGGTCTGCCGCCGCCGTGTTTTCCTCTCCATGGCATTCGGTGCGCGATCTGCTGGGCCATGCTTGTCCTGATCCAGATCCTGGCGTTTGCTCGTCGCCGCCTTGAGGTTCTTGTACTTGATGTTACTCAGGAGTGCTGTGGATCCGATTCGCTTCTCCCGGCCACAATGGGTACCTCGATCGTCTCCAGGTGCCGATGCCGTCCAGGTGTTCACGATCTGCTCGTCGGTGTCATTCCTCACCTTCGTCAGACTCGTGATCTCTTCCGTCGTGGTCTCCATGTCCGCCAGCTGGTCGTGAACGATCTGGATGGCAGTCATGTCCATAGAGCTGTCCGCCATCAGTAGCTTCTCCGCCGGTGCCATCGCAAACCAAGCCCGTTGTAGACAACTTCTCGGTCGTCCGTGAAACGCGCTGTAGGCTGCTCGATGATCCGCCGCCTGATGGCCTTGTCTTCTCGCGCTCTGGGTCGCCCTTCCAGTGGCCCTTCTTGTGACATGCGTTGCACTTCGTGCGCGCCTTAATCTTCTTGAACTTTTCTTCAGCTTCCTTGCCGTCCATCTTGATGGATCCCTGCTTGTTGATGTTGGCCTTCCAGCCTCGGTTTGACTTGCTCTGTGCCGGGCCTGCTTGTAGTTAGGCCTGTGGCCTAACTACAAGCACCTGGCGTAACCACTATGCTGCTTCTCGAGGCCCCGCTGATCCTCAATGCCGTCAATGATCGTCTTAGCCAGGCCATCCGTCCAGTTGCCAAGACCCAAGGCTTGATGCTGTTCCCTTCGGCCTGTTGATAACGCTCGTGTGCTCGTGCATGTTGTCACACCGGATGCTGTTGAGCTTTGCGCCTAGCATGATGGCCGTAGTGAGGAACCGCGTCGGCTTCTTGACGGGACCGCACATGAAATCCACAAGGTTGCTGCCCTTTGCGCACTGGTGCATCATCGCGGCCACGAGCTCTGAACTTAGCCACGGCATGAGCTTCCAGGCCTTCGATACCAGCGGGTTCTCCAGTAGCATGCGTGCTCCTCGACGCTTGCCGTTGAGCCAGATCTGCTTGACGAACCGCAGGTGCTTCATGCCAGCTGCCAGCTTCATCTTCCTCGTCTTCAGCGGAAACATGTGCCCTGTTCGTGAACGGGTCGCATGGAACACCCGCGGTAGACATGTAGGGGTCGCCCTCGTCCAGCTGCTTCAGCACTTCCTGCTGTGGCTTGATGTCCAGTAGGTCGTCCCATTATCAGGATGTCCGTCGGTCTTGTAGTAGGGTGCCGCCGCTGCTGAGCTTCCGATGTGGCCGCCGTGCAACCCGCATAGAGCTCGCATATGATAGGCCGCTTCTCCTCTGGGTCCGCTTTTAGCGTATCCACGACCTGCTGGCACTGGTCCAGCTTGTCCTGCATATCCCCTTGTCTATCTCTTGCACCTCCGCGTTCCAGATGTCGATCTCATCTGTCGTGACCGATGGCATTGTTTAGGCCGTGTCTTTCTTCGGCCAGTCCTTGAGTGAGATCGTGAGGTGCCCCTTCTCGGTCTTGTTGAGTGGCGCCCCGTACTTGTTGATTGCCTCGAAGTCCGCCTTCTGCTCCTTCACGTACAGCGCTGTGTCGAGATCCTCCAACTGGTGGATGCTCAGCAGTATCGGCGTCTTCGATTTTGGCAGCCTCTGGAATCGTAGATTCACGCTGGCTCCTGCAAGTCCAGCTGTCACTTCCTGCTCACCCTCGGGGCGCTATCGTTCGCGCCTCGGAAGCGCATGGATTATCCCCTCATCCTTAAAAGTGACCCTGCTGTCCTCCGCATAGCCGCCCAATGCTAATGAACCTGCGCATCCTCGTAGGCGCGCCGTGTCCAGTACAGCATGTCCATCTGGAATAGGTCCTTTCCTTACCGCGTAGGCCTCGGTCTCCTCCAGCTCGTCGTAGTTCACCTGCAGCCCAGATGATGGTGCACGATCCCGTGTAGGCCTGTAGTCCGCGTCTGTCCTGCGTTCCGTCCACAGCCATGTCGGTCGCACTCCATGAGGTAGGCGCTCGCAGGTGCTCCTTACGATGTCTCGTAGTTCCTGGGTGCTGTCCCAGGATGCTTGGCACAGATCGTACGCCAAGTTCCTGAGCCCTTGTGGTGCATCTCCATCGTGATGTTCATGAGCTGGTGGGTCCGGTGTAGTGCCCAGTCCACGCACCACTCCATGTAGTCCCGGTAGGCTGCCTCCATGTCCTCGCAGCTGACCCGTAACTTCGCGATCTGTACTGCTCTTTGATCTTCTGTAGGTCTGCCGCCGTGTTTTCCTCTCCATGGCATTCGGTGCTCGATCTGCTGGGCCATGTCTGTCTTGATCCAGATCCTGGCGTTTGCTCGTCACCACCTTCAGGTTCTTGTACTGGATGTTACTCAGGAGTGCTGTGGATCCGATTCGCTTCTCCCGGCCAAAATGGGTACCTCGATCGTCTCCAGGTGCCGATGCCGTCCAGGTGTTCACGATCTGCTCGTCGGTGTCATTTCTCACCGCCGTCAGACTCGTGATCTCTTCCGTCGTGGTCTCCATGTCCGCCAGCTGGTCGTTTGCGGTCTGGATGGCAGTCATGTCCGTAGAGCTGTCCGCCATCAGTAGCTTCTCCGCCGGTGCCATCGCAAACCCAGCCCGTTGTAGAAAACTTTTCGGTCGTCCGTGAAACGCGCTGTAGGCTGCTCGATGATCCGCCGCCTGATGACCTTGTCTTCTCGCGCTCTGGATCGCCCTTCCTGTGGCCCTTCTTCTGACATGCGTTGCACTTCGTGCGAGCCTTAATCTTCTTGAACTTTTCTTCAGCTTCCTTGCTGTCCATATTGATGGATCCCTGCTTGTTGATGTTGGCCTTCCAGCCTCGGTTTGACTTGCTCTGTGCTGGGCTTGCTTGTAGTTAGGCTTGTGGCCTTTTCGTCCAGTTTTCCACCCAAGACGCTGAGCCTCTGCCGCTAGAGTGTCGCACTCCTCCTGGCTGGCCTCCTCGGGGTCGGCGTCGTCAATCGCACCCTCGAACTCGTCGATGTCGGCCGCGAGCGTGGCGTAATCTTCGTCGCTCAGAAACCCGTCATCGTCGCATATGCCACACTCGTCTCCGAGCAGGGTCTCCTCTTCATCGTCGTCGTAGTCCACCGGGTAGGCTCCATACCGTCCGTGTCCACGTTCGTCTCTGCATGTAGTGTCCAGCTGGATTAACATCGCTGCCGTCACATCGTCCCAGATGTACTCGTTGTTGCATTGTCCGAGAATCGCCCCATGCTAAGTCGTGCTGATGTTTGCCAACTTCAGCAGGAAATCTGTCCGAACTTCCTCGCTCACCGTCGTGTTTGCCGAGAGAGATTTGATCCGCTCGTGCTCCGTCTCCCGCCTTGATATGTAATCCTGCACTGACTCCGATCTATTGCAAAAACATTGGAAGACAAACCCCTCGAATGCTTGCTGCTTTTGTAATGGTGCGATCCGTTCGCACGCTTGTCGTACTGTGGACACTACCAACTTCACTGCAGCAAGTGGGTCATCACCTGCTTTGTCCAATACTGCTTGCGTTGCAATCTCGATCTTTCCTCGTGAGATTCCACGCTCGCCCATGCAACGAGTTCTTGAGCTTGATTGCGTAGAACTTCTCGATCTTTTCTTCACTCGCATGACAGCCGAGTGCTGCCCGCTTTTCGAACTCCTCCTCGCAGGCCGGGTCTCCATTGTAGTGTACCATGCCCTCTTTGTCCACGAAGAGGGGTCCGTCGTTGTTGAACTGCTGCTGCCTGGTCGCCATCACGTCTGTGATGGGGATGTTGTCGTGCAGCACGTCTTCGCTGTCGTTGCTACAACGATTGTCGGCCAGGCTGCAAGCGATGAGTCTGTTGATGTTCATCGCCGAGTTATGGAAACCGCAGTGGTAAAGCACCGCGAGAATAATCAGCGCCAGCATGTACTTTTGCACGGCCACTTTGCTCTGAATCTCGCAACCGCGGAACTGATACGGCTCCAGGCTACCAGTGTAAATATAGATGACAAGATCCCTCCAACCAGTACTTGATGCAAGCACAAGACCGAACAGGAAATTACATTTTTTATCTCCGTACTCAAACCACACGTGAGTAGGTGTGTCCACCCTCCCGCCCAGCTTGTGAGCTACAACGGTTGCGGGCGAGAGGGACACTGCACACAGCACGAGCGAGAGCAGCAACAGCAGAGATAATTCTCATTACCATCCTAAACCTCACATCCCTGCCGACCAGATTTTCACACTTGGGGCGCTCTTGGGGTCGCTTGGGGGCCTCTTGGGCCGCTCTTGGGCCTCTCTTGGGCCATCTCGGGGCCAACTTGAGGGCATTTGTTTGGGGGGGTGTTTGAGAGATTTTGGCTTCTTGGGGGTACCTGAGAGGGCTCCAAGAGCACTTGGAACCGTCTTGTGGCCCTCGTCGGGCCTTTCGGAGGTATGTTCGGAAGCTATATTGGACCATGTCCGGCTGTCTTGAGCCGCCTTGGAGGCCATCTGAGAGCATCCGACGCCCTCTTAGAGCCATCTTGGTCCACCCTTGGCGTCCTGACACCTCGCGGAATCTTCAACAGAGCCCCAGGGAGGGGAGGGGGAAGAAACCCCTCCCCGCAGGAAGAGGGTTTTCGGAGGAGGAAAGAACGATATCATTAGACCAGCTTGGCCCAACGGGCTGGTGGGATTCTTGCTAGTGGGCGTTTAATACCCATCGCTGCGCCCATCGCCCTTTTGAGGAGGCGTGGTGCACTTCTAGCGCCGTTAGCCGCCGCTCCGCCCCCGCCCCCCCACCTCCCTCATCTTCTTGCGTGTCTGTATGAAGGTACATAGGGGTATGTGTATATGTATATCTGCATATCTGTATAGGTTCACGTGCATATAAACATACATACATTTGTTCGCTATAAACGTTAATACGTATATGTGTATATTTGCACATTGTTGTTTTCACCAACGATCCTGTGGTGTTGGGCTTTCGTTTTGAAGAGGGCGCCCCATGTCACTCCTTTTCCTTTCACTCCTCCTTCCTCCCATCCCTGCCTTCGCTCTCCGTATGTCCGTTTCGGCACACTCTGCGCACGTTTCGTGGTCCTATAGGTGTTCCAACTAAGGCCCAAACGCCAGGGTTCGCATGGCGGCGCCGCCTCATTATGGTACACCCCTCACACGTCTCGTGGCCGCACCTGGAGCTCCAACTACGGCCCAAATGCCAGGGTTTGCATGGCGGCGCCGCCTCATGTTGGCACACCCCTCACACGCTTCGTGGCCCCAATGCAGCTCGACCGAAGTTCCCAGTGGCAGCGTTTGCATGGCGGCGCCGCCTTCATTTGAAAGAGCGCGTGCTGTGGACGCTGAGAATGGGTGGGGTCGAACCGCTCCCCCCCTTGAACTGCAGGAGGGGTTCGAACCGGCCCTTTTCCCGGCAGTAGTCTATGCTCCGGTCGGGTGGGCTATACCCCGGTTGGACGGGTGATTCCTCGGTTGACGGGGGGAGACACTTTTGGAATGTAAGCTCTAGAAGACTTTTCGCAATTGATTTCGATTGTAAGGCATCTTGAGAAAGTCTGGAGTGCCAGCAATCATATTCTGAGTTGGCGGCAGCTTGCTCTGCTGGATTTCTGTACAGGGTGGCAGTCGCAGTTGCGTTTGAGACAATTACTTTTTCGTATCAGACACATGCGTCTCTCATCTGCAACACATACGTTGCGCATATGAACTTCTCATGTGTCTCGTATAAACACCTGGCGCGTCTCTTCATTGATAATCCCACGCTTCGCAGAAGGGAACTGCACCCTCCAGTGCCGCAGACCATGCGCTTGTCGTGGAACAGCCAGACGTTCCGTACATGCAAACCACGCGTTGCACGTATGAAGACAACGCGAATTACCCACCATCACGACCACCAGCAGGACCATCACCGCGACCACCAACACGACCACCGCCAGGACACGCCAGGATAGCCAGGTACACGATCAGCAGCGGGAACCATCGACGCGACCGCCCGCAAATGCACTCGCACGACCACCAAGAAAAGCCAGGTCGAGCGTATCCGATCGTCCACAATGACAGGGGGGGCTGCCAGGAGTCGCGGTCGCCATCGCAAACAACCAGCACGACCACCAACGCGACCAAGATAACGATCACCAGCACGACCAGAAGCGCGACCATTACCACGACGGCCACCATCGCGACCACCAACACGACCGCCACAAACACCCACCAACCCGATCAAGATCACGACCTCCAGAAGGACCAAGCCGACCGGATCCCATCGTCTGAAATCACGCGGGGGGCACTAGCACGGCCGCCAGCAGTACACGTCGGTCGGAAGAAGTCGATGAAAACATGAAGTAGGAAGGCGGATAAAGTAGAGTGGGTTCAGGCCCCCCCAGAGAATAACAAAACAAAGTAGAACTGTGTCGGTTCATGAAGTAGGAATGCGCTTGGCGTAGATCCAGGAGTACCCACTTCAATGACCGGCGTGCGCGACCAACAGCATGACGACCGACCACAGGCACGAACCACCCGCACGACCGCCACCACAGCCCCAGCACGACCACCCAGCAGAACCAACAAAGCACATAAAACTCGAGAGCAGCCCGTCTACACCTACTGGGGGGCGCTGCCAGGACCGCCATGGCCAGCACAACCACCAGCGCGACCTCTGGCACGAAAATCATCACGACCGCTAGCACGAGCCCCAGCGCGACCGCCAGCAGCACGACCAACACCACGATCAACGCGATTAATGGCATGAACCACCAGGCATGACCGCTGGAGGCTCCTGAAGACTCATGGGAAATCCTGGGGGGGAAGAGGAAGGGGGTGCAGCAGAAAGCGGCCCAGGGCTTCTGGACAGAAGCCGCGGGGGCCCACTGCGCCGCCCGCCCCCCCGCAAGGGTGACCCTAGGATTCCGAAAGGGCCCAGACATCATTGGAGTGACCGCAGGAGAGAATTTTCGTCGGCACGCGCCCTCGGAGAAAGCGCTTTCCCGCACCATCGGCCCCAGGGGGCCAGTTTCGGACCCCGGGGCGGCGGCCTCAAATGAAGGCTGGGTGCCAGCAGAGAGTGTTCCAGCAGTTAGCGGAAAACAGGGTTGTGACGTCGCCGTCGCCGACGTCGTTGTCGTCACCGTCGCGGTCACAGTCGCCGCCGCGGTCGTCGCCGTCGCCGTTTTCGCCCCTGTCGCCATCGCCGTCGCCGTCACCGTCGCCGCCGTGGCCGTCGCCCTCGCTGCTGTTGCCGTCGAAGCCGTCGCCGTCGCCAGCACCGTCGCCATCTCCGCATCTCCGCCGCCACCACCACCGCCATCGCCACCGTCGCTGTCGTCATCGTCGTCGTCGCCGCTGGCGTCGTCGTCGTCAGCGTCTTCGCTGGCGCCGTCGTCATCGCCGACGTCGCCGCCGTCGCCGTCGCCGTCGCCGTCGCCGCGTCTCTGGCGCCGTCAATGTCACCGCGGGCGCTGTCGTCGTCGCCGCCCTCACCGTCGCCGCGGCCTGGCCATAAGTCGAACTCGCAAAATGCCCCGCTTGGAGGCCCAGGGCCCGCAGAAAGCAGCCCACGGCACGACGTCCATGCGAAAGATGGGGTCCAGAGCTTCTGGGAGCCCTAACAGGCATAGGTCCTTGAAGGCAGCACGGGCCCGAGCGGTGGCAGAAAAATTGGCCCACGTCGTCAGGGCCAGGACCTTGCCGTAGTCACTTTGGTTCAATCTGTTGTGGGCTGCAGTCATTTGGGGGTGCCTTGCAAGGATGCGGTCGGGAACTTTTGCGTTTAGCGTGTTGCGCCGCTGGTTCTGGTCCCCCACGCCTCGGGGCGACGCGCTCACCACGTCCGAGGCTCTAAGCATCAACGCCCCAAGCTTTTCCCCGCCTCCCGCCCCGCGGAGCGGAGCGTCACGCCATCTGCTTGCAGGGCAAAGCGTGTCGCTGAGGCCACCGCCGCGACACGCTAAGCAACGGTTCTTGACCGTAGCCCCAGTCGCTTGTCAAGCACCCCGAGTCGAGCAAGTATCAAGTGGGGTTCCCTCTTAGGTCTCGCTGGCGTCTCCAAGTCTGTGCTCGGATCGTTTGTCAACAGCCCGACTGAGACCACGCCGACAGTCGCCTCCTACAAGCACACTTTCCAGTGCAGTAACAATACTGTGGAGGCCACATTGAACATCCAGAGCCCATCTGGGCTCTGCGACCCTTCCGTCAAGCAGCACAGCGGCTACTTCACGTTCGGGAAGGACAAAAAGCAGTCTTCTTCTGGATGTTTGAAAGCCGCAACGACCCTGAGAACGATCCGACGGTCATTTGGCTGACGTGTGGACCAGGCTGTTCTTCGATGACAGGGCTCTTATTCGAAAACGGCCCGTGCAAGGTGAGCGCGGATGGAAAATCGACAACTCCGAACCCGTATTCGTGGACCACCAAGGCAAATGTCATGTGGGTTGATCAGCCACCAGGGACAGGCTTTTCGAAGGGCTCATCAGACTTTGGCGAGGACGGTGTCGCTGAGGACATGTACCAACTCTTGCAGGTGTTCTTCAAAGCGAAGCCCGAGTACAACAAGAAGTTCTTCGTGACTGGTGAGAGCTACGCCAGCCATTACATTCCAGCCGTGACACACCGGATCTTCGAGGGGAATTCAAAAAACTCCAGGACGGGGACGTCAAGATCGATTTGAAGGGCATGGGTATCGGCAATGGCCTTACCGACCCGCAGGAGCAGTGCAAGTGGTACCAGGAGTACATGTGCACTGGCGCGGGCCACGCAACTCCTCCCATCAACAGCAGCGTCGAGTGCACGGCCCTTAAGGCTGCTACAGCTGCTTGCGACGCCACCCTGGCGGCGTGTGACTCGGGCGTTCCGGCTGTGAGCCAGGCAGGCTGCGGCGCTGCTATGGAGACATGCGCTTTGGGATTCCAGCTTCCGTACATGGCCACTGGCCTGAACCCGTACGATGTTCGTATTAAGTGTGACAAACTTCCTCTATGCTACGACATGTCGAACGATGTCACGTACCTCAACGATAAGGACGTGCAAAAGCAGCTCGGCGTCGACAAGAATTTCGAGAGCTACAACCTCATCGTCAACAAGGCCTTCTCTCTCGATTTCATGAAGAATTCCCACATGCTCAT
Source organism: Prorocentrum cordatum (assembly GCA_963575745.1). Classification (NCBI taxonomy): domain Eukaryota; class Dinophyceae; order Prorocentrales; family Prorocentraceae; genus Prorocentrum; species Prorocentrum cordatum. The sequence goes on along the minus strand of CAUYUJ010015571.1, from coordinate 713,763 downwards.
CCCACTTATGCTCGCAGCTGGCATCGACGTCCTCGTCTATTCTGGCGACCAGGACTTCATCTGCAACTGGCTCGGTAATGAGAAGTGGGTACAGGCGCTGGAGTGGGATCACAAACAGGAGTTCAACGCAGCAGTTAAGACACCCTACAAAGTCTTTGGTAAGGAGGTCGGCGAGCTCCAGAGCTTCGCAAATTTGCGCTTTCTGCGCGTCGCTCAAGCTGGACACATGGTTCCTTTGGACCAGCCTGAGGCCGCACTTGGTATGGTCAACGACCTCTTGGCTGGCGCTTTCCTGAAGTCCAACCTTGAGGTGGTGGTGTGAGATCAGCCCAGTCGCGGTTGACTCCACATCTCACACCCTGTGAGACATATTTTCACATCTACGAATTTCTCCTCTTGCAGCTCCCTCTGCCCTTCCCGCGCATGTTCCTCCTCCCAAGACCTCCGAAGACTGCCTGGAAATTTGATGCACATGACGCGGCCAGCCTGGGCGAGAGTTGGATACACATGTGGCCAGACGTCTTTCCAGCGCTCCGCCCTGCTCTGACCTGGTACGCCGGGCTTCCGTAGAAGTATTCAGCGTGTGTCGCTTGGATGCGCCTCATCTGAATCCAGCAGTGTGTGTGTGTGTGTGTGTGCAGTGTGTAGTGAGCCGTTCTTTGACACTCCCGCGGCCCCGAAAAGCTGCTTCTGGGTTTCTGGTCGCCGAGATTTGGCAACCCGCGCGCGACAGTCGATTTCCCAGTCGCCAGATGTGGCTCTCTGGACGTCTCGGGAAGTCTCTGCGAGGCCTCCAGAGGAGCCCACGCGCGCCCGAAGGGTGCCAGGCGGGGCAATCCGGCCTTCGCGGGCCATGTTGCAGCGACCAGTTGCAAAGGGTGTATGCCGGGGTGTGTTTTGCGATCTGCGTCGTTGGGTCCTGGGGTGTACCACGTTGCCCTCGTCGGGCCTCGTCGGGGTGCGGCGGAGAGCTCTGTCGAGGTCCTCGCCCGCCCCCCAGGGTCCTGGTTACAACCCGCACCCTTTACAAACCACACCGTTCAGAGTCGCCGAATACTGCCCCAGGGGGGTATGGAGGAGGCGTTGGTCAAGGCACTTGCCATGGAGGCTTCAGACCCTGGAGAATTCCTGATCTGACGAGGGCGGCGGTGGTGTCCATGGCCAATCCACGATTGGAGTTCAATCGACTTCCAGACCCTGGATTCCTCATCTAGCGTTTTCTTAGGCAATGCCCTCGCCGCACGCCCCATCCTCTTTCTCTTTCTCCTCCCGGCGCGACTCAGGCAGGATAGGGCGAGGGCGAAGGTCCCCCATCCTGAAAGACGCGGTGCACGCAGTGGCAGGGCCCACCGGCGAATGGCCGAGGGCCCGCACGGTCGAGGAGAGCGAGGGCGACCTTCGGGGCGCTCCGAGAATGGCTTCCCCGTCGAGGAGGCGAGGAGTTCGTCATGTCGGGCACGCAGGAGAGGAGCTCGTGTGGAGCTGGCTGGGGGTCTGGGTGGCCCAGCACTCGTTCTGGCGAGCAGGAAGGGGGGCGAGGTCCGAGGTTCTGGGTTCGAGAAGTTGTTTTGCCTTTTTCTGCCTCCGCGGGCGTTTTCGCGCCCTGGGCTGCACTAGATGGACTCCCGGAGGGGTCTTGGGACGGATTCTGAGCAGATTTGGTTGATTTTATCGGGGCCCATCCAGCTCAGACCTCCCAGCCGCCTCTCAGGGCCAGTCGTCGAGGAGGCGAGAGCTTTGTAGTGATTCAGTTGTGGCACGTGTTGTACAGATATGCATGCACACATCTACGTACTTGCAAACAGAACCAAGAGCCCTGCACACAGAACGCTGATCTGGCACAGCTTGATTGCGGAGCGCCGTGGGGGTGCCAAAGACGGCACGTGTGAGCCTAAAAAGGTCCCAATAGGTCCCCAAGAGACTCCCAAGGCCAGCCCACGATGGCCGCAGGACGTGAAAACAGGATTCATTGACGGTCCAAGGACCCGAGGAGGATCAACAAGAGGCACCGAAGAGGCAAACATACATATAGCGGAGACCTTGCGGCCGGTGCCGCCGACCATAAAGGGGGACGACGACGACGACGACGACGGCGACGCTGACGCTCTGGAGCCCTTCTTGGGGCTCTCTTGGGAGCCTCTTGGGCTCTGCTGGGGGGCCTGTTGAGGTACTTCTTGAGAAGCTCCGTGGTCACGTGGAGCTGCTTCGGAGCGGATCTGAGGCTTCTCGGAGGCATGTCGGAAAAATATGGAGCACTCCGCAACACCAGATACGAGTGAGGAGGGCGCCCCTGGGGGGGTGTCTTGGAGGAGGGGTGGTGGTGGTGGTCCCCTGATTGGGGTACTTTTGCAAACCGAGCGATCCTTTGCAAGCACTTGTGAAACGTCGCGTTTTGGAAGGCCCGGTTTGTTTGGGAAGGCCTGGTCGGTTTGGGAAGGCCTGGGCGTCATGTTGCGGAAGGCCAGTTTAGTTTTGGAAGGGCCGGTACGTTTGGGAAGGCCCGGGGGCCTCATGTTGCGGAAGACGGCCCAGTCGGTTCGGGAAGGCCCGCTCCGTTTGGCAAGTCCCGGGGGCTCATGTCGCGGAAGGCCCGGGTAGTTTGGGAAGACTTGGTCGGTTCGGGAAGGCCGAGGGGCTTCATGTTGCGGAAGGCCTGGTCAGTTTGGAAAAGCCCAGCCGGTTTTTGGGAAGGTCCGCTCCGTTTTGGAAGGCCTGGGGGCCCATGTTGCGGAAAGCCTGGTCGGTTTGGGAAGGCCTGGTCGATTTGGGAAGGCCCTGTCGATTTGGGAAGGCGGAGGGGGGCTCATGATGCGGAAGGCCCGATTTGTTTCGAATGGCTTGGTTATTTTGGGAAGGTCCGGCCTCATGTTGCGGAAGGCTCATTTAGTTTGCGAAGGACCAGTTGGTTTGGAAAGGCCCAGGCTTCATGCTGCGGAAGGCCCTGTCGGTTTGGGAAGGCCTGGGGGCCCTCATGTTGCGGAAGGCCTGGTTAGTTTGGGAAGGCCCAGTCGGTTCGGGAAGGCCCGCTCTGTTTGGCAAGTCCCAGGGGCTCATGTTGTGGAAGGCTCGGTTAGTTTGGGAAGACTTGGTCGGTTTGGGAAGGCCCGGGGAGGGTCTCATGTTGCGGAAGGCCCAGTTTGTTGGGAACGGCCCCGTCTGTTTTTGGGATGGTCCGCTCCGTTTTGGAAGGCCCGGGGGCCCATGTTGCGGAAGGCCTGGTTGGTTTGGGAAGGCCTGGTCGGCTTGGGAAGGCCTTGTCGATCTGGGAAGGCCCAGGGGTTTCATTTTGCGGAAGGCCCAGTTTGTTTCGGAAGGCCTGGTCGGTTTGGGAAGGTCCCAGCCTCATGTTGCGGAAGGCTCATTTAGTTTGCGAAGGTCCAGTTGGTTTGGAAAGGCCCGGGTCTCATGCTGCGGAAGGCCCAGTCGCTTTGGAAAGGCCCAGGGCTTAAATTGCGGTAGGCCCGCTTAGTTCGGGAAGGCCCTGTCGGTTTGGGAAGGCCTTGGGGCCCATCTTGCGGAAGAGCCAGTACAGCGCTTACGTCGGGAACCGAATGATACGCCCATGTTTAGCCTGAGAGTGTCAGAAAGCTAAGCGCCTACAGACTGCGCGCGCGTGCGTATGCATTCGCACGCGCTTCGTGTGTTGACATGCTTCACCTGACTGTAGGAATGGGACAGGACCTCTGCGGAAGCGTTGTGGAAAAACTGCCACGTCGGATGTCGTGGAGTATGGAGGGGGGTGACAGAGGGGGCGGAGGGGACGGGACGAGGAGTGTAAGGGGGAGAGGAAGAGGGAGGATGGATGGAGAGAGGGCTCGTGCCCGACACGGACGGATACCCGTTGAAATATGTGGTGCTGGGGATTCGTGTCGGAGTGGAGCCTCGGCCAGCGAAACAGGCTTCTCGTGTTTCTGTGTTTGTGTGTATGTGTGTCGAAAGCGGAAGGCACGACGTGAGGACCGCCCACGGGAATGAGCAGCAAGGATTGTCGGTCTGCAGATCCATGTGGCACGAGAGCCCTCGCACTGAGCAGCTCCGACGAACATTGCAGTGCCGCGGTTCGAAATGGTATTGAATCGATTCGCTCATTCCGCTGGCCCGTATTGCCTCGCTGCTGTCGTTGGGTGGCTTCCATTTTTCGGAGGCGGTGGGAACACTTCGCTGTGCCTGGGTGGTGGGTCACAGGCCTCATGGATGTTGGTTGGGCTCTCGTGGTTGGTCTCTTTTGGGGACCCCTGGGAGGCAGTTTTGAGGCCTCTTGGGGGTCGTGTTGGGGCCTCTTGGTGCCTCTGGGGGGCCTCTTGGGGCCTCTTGGGGTGCCTCTTGGGGTCCCCTTGGTGCCTCTTGGGGGCCTCTTGGGGTCTCCTGGGGGCCTCTTGGGGACCTCTTGGGGACTTGTCGGTTCCTGGTCCCCTTCTTGGGCCATTGTTGGGGCCGTCTTGGTGCCCTCTTGGGCCGTCTTGGAGCCCTCTTGGGCTCTCTTGGGCCCATCTTGGGGGCGTGTTGGGCCGTCTGGGGACGATGTTGGAGGCCTTTGGGGCAGTTCCGGACGCTGTGAACCCCCAAACGTCGTACATGCGGAAAATCTATGTTAAGGGAATTTGACGATGTCCTCTTGGAGAGCCTCTTGAGGCTCTCTCGGGGCTTTTTCGCGGCCTCTGGGGCCATCTGGAGACCATCTTGAGCGTCTTGGAACGGTCTTTCGGCGACTCGGGGCCTCTTGGCCCGTGTAGGGGGCGTCTCGGCGCCCTCTTGGCGCGCTCCTGGAGCGCACTGGGGGAGCCGGCCGGGCATCGCCGGGGGTACCGCCACGCGCGCGCGAACTTTACACATTGCGAACTTGTTAGTGGAGATCTTAGCACGCCTCTGGCCCGTTGGGCTGGCGAATGATCAGGCGGTCGTCTCCAGGCCGTCTCCTGATCCTGCCCCGCACAAAGGGCCAGCCCTAGCCCTCAAAAGCAATTCAGACCCCCCGTCTTGGGCGGAAGTATGATCCTCTCTGCCTCCTCATAGAGTCTTCTCTTTTTCCTTCTCGGTATGTCTGGCGAAAGGATGAAGGTCTTCCCAGTTGGATTCAAAAAGGGGCAAAGCTGGATGCTGTGTATAAGCAGGAGGGGTTCGTGACTGCCGTTCGCGATTAGGTGGACGATGACCTGCTGGAGCTCCAAGTGCTGCTGGGCTGCTGCGAGCGGGACGGGAACCGGCACCGGATTTCTGCGGCAATTTTGGAGTTCGAGGCCGCTAGTTTTACGAAGGTTTTCAGCCTACACCGCCTGATCCTTCCTGGTAACGATTGGCGGCGTGCCTGGGGGGGAAGCGAGAGTGGGCAGGCCTTCTCAGAAGGCGGTGGGGCTTCTCAGATAAGCCCTCCAGCCTTTGAGAAGCTGCTTGTGTCTTCGGATATTGTTTAGAAACTTCTCAAAAGAGTGGAGGCTTTCTGAACCATCTGAGAAGGCCCGCCACCTCTGCCTTTGCCCCTGGGCATGCCGCTGAAATGAATGATTGTGCAGACTGCATGGCAGTGCCATCTGGATGGCGCCTATTCTAGGCGCGATAGTCGGAGTTGTGTGCTGCAGCGGTGACCAGACGAGTGCTAGGCTCAGGGGGGACGTTCCGGGTTCAAGGTTCGAGGTTATCATAGGTTTTTGTCGGTCTTCCGCAGTTTTCCAGCCTCGGTGTGCGTTCCAGCAGCTGCGCCTCTCCAAGAGTGTTCCTGGGGTGTGTGATCGTCCCAACCGGCGGTCTGAGGCTCGAGATATGGCCCGACAACCGAAGCCCGAGTCATTCGGCTATTGAGCTTTAGCGCTTCTGATCTACGTGCCACTCGTTTGCCGTCGTGACTGGGACGGTAGATTTCTACGTAAATTTCAACACCGTTCCTAGGTTGCCAGGCGGCGCCCGGAGATGTCTGCATGGACGTGTTTCGGTGTTCCGTTGGGGGTCTTTCGGGAGGGAAGAGTATCAATGACACGCCGCCGTTGCGAGTCCGTCAGCATGTTTCTCCTTCGTTTTCGCCCGAAGGCCCGTCATCTCTTAAGCAGTATCGCGCTGATGGCTTCCCCACGGCGGCGTTTCATGGATACTGTTTTTGCTCCCCCAGTTCTCCAGGAAGGCCCTGATGGCCACCTGGTCGCTCTGGAGGCAAGGCCTGGCGTAGGTTTGGAGGTTTTGCTAAGGGAGTTGCCTTGCTCGGGGCCAGGCCATCGGGTGAAGCTCTGGAACCTCCGAGGCACGACTGATCGAGTGCTTAACTGACAGTCTTCCAGCGGACGGACACGAAATCCCATCAGAGATCACTCGGGCTGATTCGGGAAACCTCGAAGCCTTGGCCTGGGAGGTGTCGTGGTTGCTTCGGTGGCGTCGCACCTGACTTCGGCAGACGAGGCATCATCGCCAACGCCCCCCAGAAGGCGTATATTCGCTCGTGCCTTCGGCTGGTTTTTTTGGTGCCGCCGAGACAGTTGCCTTGGGATCCCTGGAGTTCAGGATAGTGTAGGCGACCTTCTCATACATGCATTGAGTATGAAAGCACCACTGGGGGTCTGACGCCAGGGACTGGATGGTCTCTGCTTGCAGATCGCGCAACTGCATGTTCTTATTTGACAGAGGGTTCGATTCTTTTGATAGGCTCGCGAAGCTCATCGCTGGGTCAAGGAACCTCTGCGGATATCGTTGTGGTAAGAAGAACGGTCGGTGCTCTTTACTTGTCCACTTTGGCTGGTCAGCACTAGACCTTCTCTGACGTAGCATCCTTCGGCTCTTCCGCTTTTCATATTCGCCTCCTCTAGTCTTGTCTCGGCACGCGGCTCATGTTGGCCGAGCGGAGGGTTTGGGAGCATGAAGGCGGAGAGGTGATCCGAAAGCCAGGATTCGGCCGCAGATGCTGGGCCGGCAGGGGAGGGCGGCCTGCAGGTGAAGGCGAGAGTGCGGCGCACGTGGGCGTGGTTCCCGCTGGAGAGGTGCCCTGCCCTGCCCACCGTGCTTCCCTGGAGGGGGAGAAGGGGGAGGAGGGGGAGGAGGAGGAGGAGGAGGGGGAGGCGGAGGAGGAGGAGGAGGAGGAAGAGGAAAAGTACCAGTGCAAACCCAAGAGTCACCACAACGATGTTGGAATAAACCCTCCCCCCAAGCTCCCTCGCCATAGGCCCCTACAACGGATCATTTCCACAGAGGGACCTGCCTCGTTGGAAGACAACCGTCTGAAGGCCGTGACGCATGCCAAAACATTGTTCTCGGGATTCCAACGCAACGGATACACTTGACTCTTGACGCTCCTAAATCGTGCCAGCACGCCGATCCTGGGACTTCAACACCGTGAGTCATCGTAACGGTTGCACCCTCATAATCGTGAATATTTCCCACACATTTTTTTGTACGTCGATCATGGGAATACAGGAAACTTTTGTAATTTGTTGAAACGAATGTGCGCGGCAAAGAGGAAGAGGACGAGGAGGAGGAGGACGAGGAGGAGGAGGGGGAGGAGGAGGAGGGGGGGGAGGAGGAGGAGGGGGAGGAGGAGGAGGAGGAGGACGAGGACGAGGAGGAGGCTCCTGAGGAGGTTCCTGAGGAGGAGGAGGAGGAGGAGTACCAGTGCAAACCCAAGAGTCACCACAACGATGTTGGAATAAACCCTCCCCCCAAGCTCCCTCGCCGTAGGCCCCTACAACGGTTCATTTCCACAGAGGGACCTGCCTCGTTGGAAGACAACCGTCTGAAGGCCGTGAAGCATGCCAAAACATGGTTCTCGGGATTCCAACGCAACGGATGCATATTGCGTCTTGACGATCCTAAATCGTGCCAAAACGCCGTTCCTGAGACTTCAACACCGCGAGTCATCGTAACTGTTGCGCCCGCACAATCGTGATTCCTCCCAACAATGCATTTGTTGTACATCGATCATGGGAACCCGTGAAATTCTTACAATTTGCTAAATAGTAGCGCGCGGTGAAGAGGAGGATGATGAGGAGGAGGATGATGAGGAGGCTCCTGAGGAGGCTCCTGACGAGGAGAAGGAGGAGGCTCAGAAGGAGGAAGATGAGGATGAGGAGGAGGAGGTGGCGGAAGAGGAGGAGGAGGACTATTCATATTCAGACGACTCATACTGATACGAATGCTAATCATACTACTACTACTACTACCACTACTACTACTACTACTACTACTACTACTACT